>JAIWYO010004944.1:0-59622 GCA_020631735.1 Saccharum officinarum
ACGATCGCCATTCTTCGATACCCACCTTCGACATATCAGACTAAAGACGACGTGACTGACCCTCGAATGAGGCCTTTTCTGTCTGATCGGCCCATTTGCTCTAACATCTAGCCCAGGGAACTCTTGTGGTACACATCGACGCGACACTCCGACACGCTACGGCCTCTCGGCGGGTCCGGCAACAAACCGGGCAGCAGCACTGCAGCAATGGCGTCGAGTTCGACCATGGATTTGGCGATGGGCCCCGGCGTCCTCCTCCCCCGCAGCGCGGTCCCATACGCCTCCTTCGCTCGAGGAAGGGGAAGGAGCGCGAGCGGGAGGAGCAGGAATCTGGCGCTCTCCGCTTCCTTCTCCAACGGTACCTGCATGATCCCTTTGTTCGATCCCTTTCTTGTACTGCTATAGGTTCTAGTTTTGAATCAGTAGAGTGTATGTGCTTCAGTTCAGTCCATGAAGTTGGTATCTCATGAGCTGAAGAATTGATGTAGAGAATTTAATCTTGGTCAAACACTGTATCCTAGTGTTACTGAATTTGTTGTAGTCTCTAGGGTGTGCACTGTTCAGGCGTGCCCAAGTGAGTTGATTCAAGAAAATAAATTGTGGCTTTTTTATTCCATAGTTCACTTTAAACTCATTGGAAGTCCATTTTAGTTTTTTTAGCGAATTCACGCTACTTCATACGGAAGTAGCTACAAAGAAATTAAGAAAAAAAATGTTAGGGGATGAGTCTAGTGGAGTTCATGGTGCTGAATGTATAAATGGGTCTAAATTTTCGTGATGCAGGTGCAGCAGTGCCATCCCTGACAACAGACTCAGAGAAGAAGGGCCCAGTGATAATGGAAATTCCACTGGACCAAATCCGGAGGCCACTGATGCGAACGCGTGCCAATGATCCAGTCAAGGTGCAAGAACTCATGGACAGTATCCGTGTCATCGGCCTCCAAGTACCTGTGGGTATCTATATCTGTATCTTTTCCTTTTATATTTCTTCATCCACGAGACCACAAGATGGGTTAGTCCTGATCTTCCTAGATGGGTTTTCTACCAGGTTCAAGCACTCTTCTTAGGAATAGCATGTATGAATCAACTTGTGATTAAATTCTGAGCCAATGTATATACATGTTCCACATTACTGAATTCATTGAATCACAAAGAATATCCTTTTTTCACAAGCAAAGCAGATTCTTTATTTGCCCAATGTTTCATTGAAGTTCATGTTAATATATACTCCCTTCATGATATGACATTATACCAAAGTTGTCAGTTCTCTTAAATATGTGTGGATGTAGTTTTTTTTTTCAAAAATGTTGTTCTTTATTATTTAGAACTATAGATACAATATGAGATAAGTATGACCATTTGTTCCTCGCAATCCAATAAGAGCTGCTCACATTTATTTTTCGTCACAGTTATCTGGAAAATGAGACACATGATGAAAAAAATGCATTATTAATGATGGAAAAAATCTATGCATTAGTCTTCTTAAACTCTTATAAACTCATAAAGAGCAGAAAAACACCAATTTAATCGATTGAGCTTTGCTTGGATCTGTAGACATCTGTTTCCTGCAGCTGAGCAACATTGTGGAGCACATTGCTGGACTTTCTGGCTGCTATGATTCTTACTTGGCTCAGTTTCTTCACTAATGCAGATTGATGTGCTGGAGGTCGATGGGGTCTACTATGGTGGGTAGTCCAAGATTCCAGAACCAATTTGTCACTCATGCTCTTACTATTTTGAGGTCTAGATCCATTTCCCCTGCGCTGAATATTCTCATGTAGTCATGTGTGATCTTCAGGCTTCTCTGGATGCCACCGCTATGAGGCTCACCAGCGCCTTGGTCTCCCAACCATCCGCTGCAAAGTTCGTCGCGGGACGAAAGAGACACTGAGGTGAGAGCATCTTCCTTCAGCTTGGACGGTTCGTTCCATTTTGAATTACTTGATGCACTGAACTTCAGTCTGCTCTTTCAGGCACCATATGCGATGAGTTGGATGTTATTGATGGTTACATCAGCTTCAAAGTGATCTGTGTATCTAGCTAAAACAGAACCTTCCATGGTCTTTTTCATCGTCTGTAATTCTCCATACCTGTAAATGTTACCCAGAGTGTTGAATAGTACTTCTGTACTCAGCAGCAAGAGGAAATGTTAATTCTGCCTACAACATTCTTTTCGATCAGTGGATCTTCCATCTACATGGGGTAGCACGACTGGATGAGCAGCTGATGTAGAGGTTGGATGGATGAGTACCACCCACTCAGCAGATCATTCCATTTCTACATGATTCCTATGTCTACATGATTTCTATGAAATTCATATTCCTACATTCCAAAGGGGTATAAGAATGAGAATGATGGTTTTTTAGCTGGTGAAGTAGAGCGTTTCAGTTGAAGCTAGCATTCTTATCAGTTATTATACAAATTTTGGACGCTCACATTAAAAGTGTCAAATTTTTTGTCAGTGGAACAAGAAGGGTCTAATAAATAATTAAGAAAATTAGGTTCCGATAGGAAAATGGCGCTAGAAAAAGGAAGATGCTTGTAGCTGTAGCCCAGTATGGAGTTTGGGCCGTGATCGCAACTTCGCTATCTTTTAGTCAGGCCCAATTGATTAACCATTCCATTTTTTCTTCTCAAAGACACGCGCACTCTCCCCTAAACCACCACTCCGCAAAGCGGCTCGCTTTGCTTTAACACGCGCGAACGCGCACGCACCGAGGGAGGGAGACGGCAATGGAGATGGATTCGGCGGCGGAGGAATGGCGGCGGAAGGAGCGGGAGGCGGCAAGGCGCACCGAGAAGATGGAGGTGGAGAAGGAAGCCGGAGGGGAGGGTAAGGTCTGGAGGGGAGGCGCGGAAGCGGAGAAGGTGGCGGACGGGGGCGGGGGAGACGTGTACAAGTGGGAGGAGGGCGGAGCGATCGGTCGGAACTGGAGGATGCAGATGCAGGGGCACCAGAGGCAGCCGTTCGAGGCGGGGCACCGCCCGTTCTGGAGCCGAGAGGCGGAGGCTGGAGCGGGAGGGAGGCGGGAGAGGAGGGTTTCAGTTTCGGCACCACCCTTGGTACGGCGCCGTGTAAATGCCTCCTCCCTGCCATCTCCTCGGTCCTTGCATCTAACACGGTCTTGGGCATGTTTGGTTAGGGTTCTTGGTGATTCGTGTAGTTGTGCTTGGTGTGCGATTCTTTACCGATGATGCATTTCTTGCCTGTTCTTGCCGGGGAAAAATTGTTGGCATTTCACCTTGGTTAATTGCTTCTTAGTTCTTGCTACCTACTCCCTCCATCCCAAATTACAAGACATTTCAAGAATCTTGGAGGATCTCAAGTTTGACTAAATTTATATGATAAGATAATAATATTTATGACACCAATTAAGGATCATTAGATTCTTCATCAATTATATTTTTTTATAGTATACCTATTTGATGTTATAAATTTTTATAATTTTCTCTATAATTTTGGTCAAACTTTGCTTCAACTCTTTAAGATTCTTGGAATGCCTTATAATTTGGAATGGAGGGAGTAGATGTGAATGTGGTGGGGTTTAGGGCGATCTTCGCTACATAGTGCAGCGGTGGGCTGTTATTCCTTTTTGGTATCTGTGCCATGGGCATGAGATGTTGCCTGTAGCGTACCAATGCTTTGTTGCAAATTCTAACAACATATAATTGTTTCAGATGCATGTGTGGTTTTTTATACTTAAGTTTCTTGGTACAATTATGGATGAGAGGATAACACCTGGTTCAGGGCCCTTGAGGGTTCAATCCGAGTTCCTATTATATGGATGGTTTTGCTGTTGTTATTACGAATTCAGAACGATGCATGTTTGGTTCCAGCTCTACCAGAAATATTACATAGCAGATTGCCTATTTTTCCCCCAGAGTTATAGTAGCTGTTCAGTGTTCATGATTGCTTTCTTTGAACATCCATGTTTTTGGAATTTTGGAAGCTTTTATTATCTGATCTATGCTTGTTCTGTTAGCATTATTGAACTGTTTCTTGCAATGGAGGAAAAAAAAAAGGACAGACCCACTGCTGGTGGCTCCCACATGAGTGGGGTCTGGGGAAGGAACAACCGAGGCAAGCCTTACCGCTGCATTTGCAGAGAGGCTGCGTCGAAGTGTTTTTTGCAATGGAGAAGGCTAACCATTTTTTGGTGTCCGTAGTAATGTTGTGCTTTTATCTTGTTATAATTCTGTCATTGTTGGTGTACGTGTAGATCTTGATCATTGTTAGCATGATTGAAAATGTCAAGACTTGCTATGAGTTCAGTTGCTGCCAAATCTTCAGAAGTTAGCTACCGAATGTCTTCTTTGCATATTACTATCTTTTCTACCATTTTAATGGAATCTGCAATGCAAAAATGAAACACCTTTAACGAGCCTGTAGTATACAATGCCACCATTATTAGCATGGGGACTTGTATTTCATCTTTGAATGCTGTGTTTATGTACTGTTATTGTCTTTTCTTTCATTTTGAAGGAATCAGCGGCACCAAAAATCAGACATCTCTAACAATCCTGGAGTATATGGTGGTGCAGTTATCATCTGCAATCATGAGATTAAGCGGCAATTCTTCGAACAGAAACACTTTGCCCTACCTGGCTATGCTGCAACTTTTATAAAGAAGATCAGAGCTGGTATGCTTCTCTTTCTGTTTGAGCATGAGGAGAGAAAACTCTACGGAGTGTTTGAGGCAACTTCAGATGGAGCACTGAACATTCTTCCTGATGCATGTGCTTCATTGTGCAAGCTTCGACCAGCTCAGGTAAGTATGCTTTTGCTTTTGGCTTTTTTCTCATGGTTTTACCAGTCTAGTGCTTCATGTTCTTTGGCAGGCCCAATTATTCATTGCTTCATGTTACCTTTCTATGATTTTTTTTTTGTGTGTGTGTGAATCATTGACTTAGTTGTTGCTTTGTTTTGGTTTATCATGTGTGAACATTCTGATAAAGGTTTCTTTTATTTTGCATACCTGGTCTCTGAAATTCAGGTTCTTTTCAGAAGAGTTTGGTTTTGTAAGCCCCTAACTGAAGCTGAATTTTCTGATGCCATTAAAGGACATTGTCTCCAGCCTCAAAGGTCCTTCTTTGGTATATCATACCAACAGGTTCGTTGTTTCTTATGTGTGATGTAATTCAGCTATTGCCGTTAATTAGAAATTACTTGCTACTGACCTTAGGATTTTGTCATGTACAGGTTCTGAATCTTGTGGACTTATTTTCTTCAAGAATGATCAGGCTTCAACCCTACCAAAAACCAAAATCAAAAGTTTTATGGGACTACAAAATCTCTCTGGCTCGTACTGGTCGAGAATTCAGGTTATACACTCATAGCAATGGTTTTACTCATCCGCCTTCTATGTTCTGCAACAACAGAATCTCTTTGCCACACATTCCATTCATGCATTCCAAACACAATGGCCAGCATCCTGCTCATAAACATGAGTCCCCTCTACACCCTTGCCCTAAGCCTGTGGTCTTCAAGTCACCAGATATCATAGAAAAAAACAAGCCAGACGATGCTGATTATATACCGCTTGAGCTAGATGATTGCAACTCTGACAGTGATGGAAATGAGTCAGCTTTGATGGGGACTGTAAGCTTCCAATCAACAATGGAGAGTAACATCAGCTGTGAAGATCAAGTTCCCAAACCATTTAATGGAAAGCACACTGAGGACGATAGGTGTTGTTCACCTGTGCTGAACCAAAGGTTCGTTTCTGAAAGTGAAACTGGTCAGAACAATGTAACTCTGCACATTATGAAAGGGAGTGAATCAGAGTTGCAGGCCAAGGGGTGCAAACAAAAGGAACCATTCAACTTGAACTCTCAGATGTCTTACCCCCAACGAGAGCTTGCAGTTTGGCAAAAAAGGTATCATTTAGCTTTGGTGGCAATGGGATTTCTGTTACTTCTGATAAATCATCATGCATCCCTACACTTGCTGGAATACAACAGAACAGAGAAGCAGTTTTGAAAGAAAGGAAGGAACACATTGGTTTTTCGGCCCGAGATATTCAGAGTGAGAGAGATGCTTCAGCAAAGTGGAGTAAGCTACCGAGACCTTCATTTGCAGAACGATATAGGAATCAGCATGCCCAGTGGCGCTCCAGATATAGCAGTTCACAGGTGACTCGATCAGGCATGCATGCTTCTTTCTGATGAGGAATGGAGGCAGAAGATAACATTTTAGTCCAGGTAGCAAGATAGGAGCTGATGATGACAGCACGTAGCAACGCTTTTTGCCTCGGTGGAATTTCTGGTAGAATTGCTTTTTGGCCTTGGTGGAATTTCTGTTGATAACTCCACGAGTAGCATAGCTTAGGATGGTTCCATTATGCTTTTGTCTCGCAGTACCTGAGCTGCTGTAAATAGGCTGTTTCAATCGTCGCATTGTTATCTTTCAGTTGGTTACATTGAGACCTGAATTCAGTGTTCTGAGCTATGATTCTGTAAGGCGATCTTAATATGCTTCTAACTTATGTTTGGCTGAGATTCTGTGGGCACTTTGTTGATAAGATTACTATCTCCATTACTTGGAGACTGTCCGGGAATATTCTTTTCAGTGAAATTGATTGTTGATTTACTGCCATTGTTCTCGTGTTAATGTTCAGATATGGATAAAATGATCCTTGGCGAGCTTGTTACGCTCGGATGTGAAGGCTTTGTCCTTCAGATGTTCATGTACGGACCAACTTGTACCGTGCCTTGGCAGCTCGCCGACCAGGCAACGATCTTGATCCCGGGCAATCGAGGACGCTTGGGATTCACGACACAGCCAAACAGCCTCTACAGCTACACGTTGCCTTCATGCAAGATAATCTTATAGAGATAGGGTTTGCGTACGTGTGTTCATAGAGGTGAGTGTACGTGTATGTTATGGACGTCTGCGTTGTACCATGTGATTCTAAAAAATATATATAGTATTTATTTCCAAACTGCTATTTTTTGAGGAAAGACATCTTATTGATATTATTATTAATAATAATTTTTATATCTATATCTATATCTCTTATAATCCTAAACCCTACTGACCATTCTATCGCGACATGCAAACAATCCACTCAACAGTCCACTATCACATGCATTTAATTGTATTCATTAGTATGTCGTGTCATCCACCATCATTAATTTATAATAGTTTATTCCATATCCATATCTAGTATCTGGTACTACTTAAAATATATGGAGTGCTTTCGTCCAGAGAAACTTTCGTGTGCACGCCACCACCAACTTCTGCAGCGTCCGCGACGTCTCCAACTCTAAGAGGGTGTTTTGTGGGAGGAGTTAAAAGTTTAACAAATACTGTAGCACTTTCGTGTTATTTGACAAAAAGTTTTCAATCTTAGACTAATTAGGTTTAATAGATTCGTCTCGTAAATTACTCCTAATCTATGTCGATATGCATGCAATTAGTCTATATTTAGTACTCCATGCATTTGAGGGAACATTGATATAATGGGAGTTAAACTTTAACTCATGCAAACCAAACAGGCCCTAAATACGGACGCGTCTTGCTTGCTGGGCCCCGTGTGACTCTGGAAAATATTCGTACTCCGCTCCCAGCGTGTTCGCTCGAGATTATCAGCTAAATCAGTCAGCCAATCAGTAGTGTTTTTCTCTTAAAAAAAACTATCTAGCAGTACTTTCAGCCAGTCACTGCTGGCCTGCTTGCACAGACGTCGCTGCCTGCCTGATTGCCTGCGTCGCTGGCTCGCTCAATCCGAGAGGGGCTCGCACGGACGCCGCTACGTCACTGACTTGGCCGCTCGCTCGGACGCTGTTGTGTCGCTGCCTCGCCACGCTCCAACGCCACGACCATGGAGACAGTGGGCGAGAGTGACGCGGCCGTCCAGGGTCATGGCGGCGGGGAGGTCAGTCTTGGCCGGCCGTACCGGCTGTTCCAAGAGTATGTGAGTTCGTGATCTAATTCTGCAAGGAGCTGATGGCAAGAATAGAAAAAAGTAGAGGGTTCCAGATAAAAAAAATGCAAAGGAATATAAGCAACAAATGAATAAGTAAAAGTTGATCTCAAGATTTACATGGACTTCAGGGTTCCTAATACAAAGTATTTTGTTAGCTTGTTATCTTCCAAACAATGCACAAATTGACTGAAACTTATAAAATTACATAGACTTCAGGTTCCTAATACAAAGTATTTTGTTAGCTTTATCTTCCAAACAATGCACAAATTGACTGAAACTTATAAAATCTATATAAAAACAAAATCAAATAAAAAAATATAATTCAAATTTTGTTAAGTTCCTTTAGACCAAAAGTGTAACCATTTCATTGGGTGTGAAATATAAGTCCTGAAAAGCCTAAAAACATGTAAAATCCATAGACAGTCTACTCCAAGGTTAGTCTAAAAAGCCTGAAAATTGTCAACTCCAAAGTCAAAAATATAAATCTGTGTGTGCGGACTCACAGAGAGTCAATGTTAGGGCCGTACTCGATCTAGAACAAAAGAATTACCATACGCGTGAATTATTTTGAATACGATCAAAAAACCTAAATGCGTTTGGAAATAGTTTAGGCTCCCAAGGCAAACCCATTTAATAGTTTTTTATTATTTTCTGAAAATGATCAAATCCTTCGCAATAGACGTGGACAAAAAAATCGTGACCCCGTGCAACACACGGGGCACATATCTATTATCTTATAATCCTAAACCACACTCGCTATTCTATCTCAACATGCAAGCAATCCACCTTAGCAGTCCACTATCACATGCATTTAATTATCGTCATTAGTATGCCACGCCATCCATTACCATTAATTTATAATAGTTTATTCCATCAAATAAGTAATTTATTATAATTTATTCATACATTTATGCAGCAACACGTGGCTATGCTTCTAGTATTTTACTATGCAGATGATTTATTTACGAACACCATATTTACTCTGAAAAAATGAAAGTGTTCTGATATTCTGATGGGCCGGACTTCAAGGCGGGGAAAAGCAACCACGGCCCAGCACTCAACCTCGAGGCACTCGCTCACGCCCAACGGCCACACCACCACCCCTCTCCGCGTCAGCCCCAGCACCCACTACGCCGCCGCGCCGAAAGCACGAAACCACCCCCACGCCGGCCACCTCGGGCCATCTTGCGCTCGGAGTAGTTGTCGACGTCCTCCTCCCCCCGCACCCTCGGCTGATACTGGGTTGGCGTGGGGACGGCTAGCCCATCCGGACGCGGCAAGCAGCATTGATCGAGTCCTTCCGTTGGTAGTAGGTGGTAAGGAACCCTACCTTGCCTCCGTGCTTCCGGATGAATTTTGCGAGAAGTTCCTCGTTTTCTGCGGTTTGTTTTAGCTTCTCCGAGAAACCAAACCCGAAGCTTTCTTTAATCCACCAGTTAGTAGTGGATTTGTTTGCTGCGTAGTAGAGTGCTGGTCCGATCATCCGTCCGTGGTTCTTTTTTTTTTTTAGAAAAGACGGCAAAAAGGTTTGCCGCGATTTCTATTAGATGAAGAAAGAAAAAAAAGGCAAATGGCCGCCCAGTTTTTTGAATGGAAACTGGGCCTAAAAAACTATACAACCGAGGAGAGTGCATCACTCATCCTATACAACTTTGATACAGCAACTGGACAACCATCTACTCACGCCACTGCTTGCTCTAAAATGGTCGAATCGACCCAACTAATAACTCAACTAAACAACTAATAAGGACTGAAAAAACACGACGACCACAGCTTGGGACGCCACCATTGGCCAGACGCCGCGGAACTGGAACGCCTAACAATGCCTCCAATGAGGAAACGACGCTAAAAGCGCCGACAATGTAGCCCACCAAGGGAAGGTTTTCACCTGCACCATCTAGTACGGCTGAAGGAGAGGTAGGAAAGGACGCCTCCAAGGAGGAAACGGCGTCCACAGACGTCGTCGTCCAAGCTTTCACCCTCGACCTCGAGCAACCTCCACATCGTCACCGCCGGAGACCAAACCCTACCAAGGAGGCAGGGTGCGGTGTAGGATCAGCGGCAGCCCCGCCCGGCCATCGCCCCTAGAGGCGACGGCTAGGAGAAGCGCAGGGAGAAGCCCGTCGGAGAGTCCGCCCGCCGCCAGAAACGGCAAAGTCGTCCAGCAGCACGCAGATCTGGCCAGCTCCGCCACAGAAGCCAACCCGAGAAAGAGGGCAGGCAGATGGCGGGGAGAAGAGGGCCGGGATCAGAAGAAGCCCCAGTCACCCAGCCCACCACCGTCCCAACCCATGCCGAGTCAGCCCCGCATCAACCACGCCACGCACGGCCTCCAGCCGCCTCCGCCGGCCCCACAGCCGCCTGGACCCATAGCCTCCCCAGACGGAGCGCCGGAGAGCAGACCACGACCTACCTCTGGCCCGTCGCCGTCGCCATGGGGAAATCCGGGCGTTGGGTCACCGGATCCGCCCGCCCCGGCTAGGATGAGGCCGGCCTGCCGCTCCGTTGCCGTCTTCCTGGAGAAGAAGCACGGCCGCGAAGAGGAGCCGCAGCCACCCCTGCCGTGGTTCTGGTCCTGTTCGATTGGCGCTTCTCCTTCATCAGCACGCGCAGGATCGATCGGTCTAGATTCGTGTCATAGGAGTGAGAACTCTTGGCGCGGGTAAAGTTTATTTCGCGAAAATGTTTGTGATTCCACCAAAAACCCCACATGCAGCACGGCAAAAACCCGCCCCTGTTAGTTACAGTTCGTTTCGAGCTGTACATGTTTTCTAAGAATTGCGGTTCCTTGGAATGTAGTTGAATTGTTCTTCTTTGTGCGGGGGACTATGGAAGGGAACAGCAAAGGCAAGGGCAATTACGTGCACATCTGTGGACTATGGGTTAAAGGTTTTCCATGCAGTTTTTCTGTTCTAGGTTGCAAGTAAAATTGGAAACCAGATATATCCAGTCATTGATTGCTTGTGTTCCTTTATCTTGTTTGAACTTGGTAGTTCTCAAGATACAGATCTACGCTTAACAGCTCACAGCTGCTTTTAACCTGGAGAATTTCACAACAGCACACAGCAATTGCAGTCACTCGCTCATCTTCTGAGTCTCTTAGTTCTTGTTGGGTGGTTTAGCTTCATGTGGTCGCCAATTATTTGTGTCAAATATAAACCTTTGTTATGTGTGGTTGGTGCTCCATGGTTAGCCTAGGCTTACCGTTGGTAGTGTGTAACTTGTTCCTTGCTTTCTCCTCTTATTGGAAAACGTTCTAAGGCACGTTCATATCACCCCTTGTTGAAAAACCTTGTCAGAAACTGTAAACTGTTTCATCAATGAAATATAAGGTTGTGCCTCCCTGTGGCATTTGCTAAGAGGAAGAAAAAAGAACTCTGGATATGATAGTCTTCGTATCGCCCCTTGTTGTTTTATATATTGATTATATTGCTCGCAATTCTTTCTTGTAATATCTGCAGCAGCCAAAGAAGCATGTGCTATTCTTCTTGTTTTTAGTGTAATTATTGATTTTCTTATCGTTTTCATTGTCAATCTTCATGTTATCAAGGAATTCAGTGGATTTTGGAATGGTGAAGGCACAGAGTAAAGAGTGTGCAACCTTTGGTGGTGCAGTTTTTCTGTGCAACCATCTGACCAGGAAGGAGTGCTTTGACAAGAAAATTTTTGGCCTCCCTCGTTTCTGTGCTGATTTTGTAGAGAAAGTTAAAGCTGGCACAACTTTATTCTTATATGATGTTGATCAGTGTAAGCTTCATGGTGTTTTTGAAGCAACTTCAGATGGGGCTGTGAACATTATTCCTGATGCATATGTCACATCAGGAAAGGGGTATCCTTCTCAGGCATGAATACTTTTGAGATTTACTAAATACTAAGTACTGTCTTATAGGTCATCTACTCCAGTGCTACCATGTAAATTTACTAGGAGTCATGAATTATGATAACCCACTTGAAACACCTCCTTCCCTATATTTTACATTTCCCAACTAATTTTGTAGTTTTCCCATGATACAATTGATGGATAAGTCTCATGTGTGGTTGGTCTTTGTGGGGCTGTGCTGCTCACATGGTCCTTGTGGCTGTTTTTCTGTTTTTAGGACAGCATCTAGGACAGCATCTTAGACTAGAGGACAGCATCTTAGAGGACAGCATCTTAGACTAGAGGACAGCATCTTAGCTAGGACAGCACTTTAGCATCTTAGACTAGCATCTTAGACTAGCATATTGGCATATGCTTGGCTGGCTAGCAGCCTATAAATATGTAACCCCAACCCCTCAGGTTGGTATGGCATTGTTTGAGTTTGTGTGAGAAATAAACCAGAAAAATTGCCCCAACTCCTAGTGTCATCCTCTCTCGATGAGAGTAAGGATTCAGCTACTACCAAGAGTGCGAATCCAGCGACTAACAAGTGGTATCAGAGCCGTACTATCCTGTAGCCTGAGCATCTCCTGCTCTTGTCCTTCCCCGGCCTCGCAGCAGCCCCAACCGCAGCCGGTAGCAGCAGCAGCTCCGGCTGCCCCTGCTCTCCACACAGCAGCCCCCTCGATAGCGCGCCATGTCCGCAGGCCAGTCTCAGGGCTCGGTCGCCTCGAGCGCGCGGCGTCGGCAGGAGGCCGACCTCGCCGCGGCAGAGAAGCGCGAGCGAGCGGCAGCAGACGCCGCTGCAGCAGCGGCAAGGGCATCGAGGCTGGCAGCAGCGGAGCTAGCAGCAGCTAGAGCGGAGGTGGAAGCAGCGGCGGCGGCGGATGCAGCGCGTGCAGCAGCAGCGGAGGTCGAGGTTCTACGCGGCAGCAACAGCAGCTCCATCGCTGCTGATGATAGCGCCGACGCGGACCTCGAGCTGCTGGAGAGGGAGGCATCGCGAGGGCAAGCGGCGCAGTGGGCAGCCGTGCACGCCCACGAGCGCGGCGGCAGCCCAGACAGGCGCAGACACGCCGGCGGCGCTCCTGAAGGAGGCGCGCACGGCGGTGGCGCTCCTGGAGGAGGCGCGCATGGCGGCGGCGGACGGGTCGACGGAGAGCGCGGCCTTCACAGGCAGCGCGGCTCTCTCTCCCCAGTTCGGTACCGTGGTCACCACGAGTACCAGGCTGTCGGCGGACGGGTCGACGGAGAGCGCGGCCTTCACAGGCAGCGCGGCTCTCTCTCCCCGGTTCGGTACCGTGGTCACCACGAGTACCAGGCTGTCGTCAGGGACGTCGGCCCCGGCGGCGGGTGGCCTACCCTCACCAAGACCAACTACGTTGAGTGGGCTGCGGTGATGAGGGTAAAGCTCCAGGTGCGGCATATGTGGGATGCAGTCCGGTACGGTGACGTCGACTACGACCAAGATCGACGGGCGCTGGATGCTCTCATTGCTGCAGTCCCGTCCGAGATGCAGTTTTCGCTTACCAGCAAGCGGACTGCCAAGGAGGCTTGGGACGCCATCGCTGCAGCACGCATCGGCAGCGACCGCGCCCGCAAGTCCACACTGCAAGCACTTCGCAAGGAGTGGGAGAACCTGGCCTTCAAGCCAGGTGAGGACGTTGATGACTTTGCTCTCCGTCTCAACACTCTGTTGCAGAAGTTGGTGCAGTTCGGCGACGACACCTACGGCGAGGAGAGAGCTGTTGAGAAGCTCTTCCGCTGCGTCCCCGAGAAGTACAAGCAGATGGCTCGCTCAATCGAGTCTCTGCTGGACCTCTCCACGATGACGATCGAGGAGGCGTTGGGCCGCCTCAAGGTCGTTGACGGCGATGAGCCACAGCGCCTCTCGGGACCCGTCACCATTGGCGGAAAGCTCCTCCTCACTCGGGAGCAGTGGGCTGCCGGCCAAGGTGACAGGAAGAAGGGGGAGCCTTCTTCCACGACAGGCGGCCGCAAGCGTGGCAAGCGTGGCAAGCCGCGCAAAGACGCCCAGGCAGGGGCGCGAGGACGTGCCGAGGGTGATGATCGTGGAGGCGCCCAGGGCGGCGCCGCCGGCAAGCAAAAGCCAGCACGAGGCGACCCTTGCTACAACTGCGGCAAGCTTGGTCATTGGGCCAAGGATTGTCGACAGCCACGACGCGGCCAGGCCCACGTCGCGCAGGCGGAAGAGGAGCAGCCGGCTCTGTTCATTGCTCATGCGAGCATCGAACTACCTCCAGCGGCACCGGCCGCAACGGCTTTCCTCCACCTTGACGAGCCAAAAGCACACGCCCTCCTCGACGACAGCTCCGGCAACGACAAGACCGACGGGTGGTGCCTTGACACCGGCGCCACCCATCACATGACCGGGCGGCGGGAGTTCTTCACCGAGCTCGACCCAAGCGTTCGAGGCACCGTCAAGTTCGGCGACGCCTCCGCTGTGGAGATCAAGGGCGTCGGCTCTGTCGTCTTCGTCGCCAAGACTGGCGAGCACAGGCTGCTCACCGGTGTCTACTACATCCCCGCGTTGAGGAACTCCATCATCAGCTTGGGACAGCTGGATGAGAGCGGATCGCGCGTGGAGATCGAGCACGGGGTGCTGCGCATCTGGGATCATCGACACCGGCTCCTGGTCAAGGTCAACAGGAGCAACCGCCTCTACGTCCTTCACGCACAGGTGGCGCAACCTCTTTGTCTTGCAGCCCGCCGCGACGACGACGCTTGGAGGTGGCACGAGCGCTTTGGGCACCTCAACTTTGAGGCCCTAAGGCAGCTCGGCAGCAAGGACATGGTGCGGGGCATGCCGCACGTCGACCACGTGGAGCAGTTCTGCGACACCTGCGTCCTCACCAAGCTGCGGCGGCTCCCTTTCCCTCGCCAGGCAAGCTTCCGCGCCAAGGAGAAGCTGGAGCTCGTACACGGTGACCTCTGTGGCCCCGTGACACCGGCTACACCTGGAGGCCGGCGCTACTTCCTCCTCCTCGTCGACGACATGTCCCGCTACATGTGGGCTGTCCTGCTCGACGCCAAGGCAGCCGCGGCGGACGCCATCAAGCGTCTTCAAGCTGCTGCGGAGGCGGAGTGCGGTCGCAAGCTTCGGGTCCTACGCACGGACAACGGCGGCGAGTTCACGGCGGCCGAGTTCGCGGCGTACTGCGCCGATGAGGGGATCAACCGCCACTTCTCCGCGCCGTACACTCCGCAGCAGAACGGCGTCGTCGAGCGCCGCAACCAGACGGTGGTGGCCACCGCCCGTGCCCTCCTCAAGCAGAGAGGGATGCCGGCGATCTACTGGGGTGAGGCGGTGATGACTGCCGTTCACTTGCTCAACCGCTCCCCCACCAAGGCCCTCGACGGCAAGACGCCATACGAGGCCTGGCACGGGCGCAAGCCCGCGGTGAGCCACCTTCGCGTCTTCGGCTGCCTGGCCTTCGTCAAGGAGCTCAACCACGTCGGCAAGCTCGACGACCGGAGCACGCCAGGGGTCTTCATCGGCTACGCGGAGGGCGCCAAGGCCTACCGCGTCCTCGACCCTGCGACACGGCGCGTGCGCATCACGCGTGACGTCGCGTTCGACGAGGGGCGAAGTTGGACGTGGGGCAAGATGGTGGATGACGACTCGACTCCGACGACCAGCGATTTCGTCGTCGACTACGTCCACTTCAAGGAGGCGGGGGGAGCTAGCAGCTCGTCCTCACCGAGCTCGCCTACCCCACCACCTTGTTCGCCACCACCTCCGGCGAGTCCTTCACCACCGCCACCACCAGCTCCGGCAAGTCCACAGGCTCCGGCGAGTCCACCACCAGCACCGCCGGCCACGCCTCGCTCTCCTACACCGGACCCTACCTCTTCAGGTTCGGCACCGGCAGCTTCGGCCCACGACGAGCAGCGCACAGTGGAGTTCGCAACTCCACTGTCCAACGACGAGGATCGCATCGACGCCTACCACGGCGGCGAGCCTCTGCGCTACCGTACCGTGGACAACCTCCTCGGCGAGCAGCCGGTCCCTGGACTGGCACAACACGACTTTGAGGCGGAGCTGCACCTCGCACAGGACGATGGCGAGCCTCGTTCCTTCGCCGAGGCGGAGAGGGACGCGGCATGGCGTGCCGCGATGCAGATGGAGATGGACGCCGTCGAGCGGAACAAGACGTGGGAGCTGGCCGATCTTCCAGCCGGCCACCACGCCATCTCTCTCAAGTGGGTCTTCAAGCTCAAGAAGGACGAGACCGGAGAGGTGATCAAGCACAAGGCGCGTCTGGTGGCGCGCGGCTTCGTCCAGCAAGAAGGAATCGACTTCGACGACGCCTTCGCGCCCGTTGCACGGATGGAGTCCGTGCGACTCCTCCTTGCGCTAGCTGCCCAGGAGGGCTGGCGTGTCCATCACATGGATGTCAAGTCGGCGTTCCTTAACGGCGACTTGAAGGAGGAGGTCTACGTGCATCAGCCGCCGGGATTTGCGATTCCCGGCAAGGAGGGCAAGGTGCTCCGCCTGCGCAAGGCCCTCTATGGCTTGCGGCAGGCACCAAGGGCGTGGAATGCCAAACTGGATTCCACGCTGAAGGGGATGGGCTTCGAGCAAAGCCCACACGAGGCGGCCATCTACCGGTGGGGCAGCGGAGGAAAGGCCCTGCTGGTAGGCGTCTACGTCGACGACTTGGTGATCACCGGCACCAAGGATGCGGAGGTGGCGGCATTCAAGGAAGAGATGAAGGCCACCTTCCAGATGAGTGATCTGGGGTCTCTCTCCTTCTACCTGGGGATCGAGGTGCACCAGGATGACTCCGGGATCACGCTTCGACAGACCGCCTACGCCAAGCGCATCGTTGAGCTAGCGGGGCTCACCGACTGCAACCCAGCCCTCACTCCGATGGAGGAGAGGCTGAAGCTGAGCCGCGACAGCACGACGGAGGAGGTGGACGCTACGCAGTACCGGCGTCTTGTGGGGAGCCTTCGCTACCTCGCCCACACACGGCCGGACTTGGCATTCTCCGTCGGCTACGTTAGTCGGTTCATGCAGCGACCGACGACGGAGCACCAGCAGGCTGTGAAGAGGATCATCCGCTACGTTGCGGGGACTCTCGACCACGGCCTCTACTACCCGAGGTGCCCTGGGGCGGCACACTTCGTCGGGTACAGCGACAGCGACCACGCCGGCGACATCGACACCAGCAAGAGCACGAGCGGGATCCTCTTCTTCCTCGGCAAGTGCCTCGTTAGCTGGCAGTCGGTCAAGCAGCAGGTGGTGGCCCTGTCTAGCTGCGAGGCCGAGTACATAGCGGCCTCCACCGCTTCGACTCAGGCGCTCTGGCTCGCTCGACTGCTTGGTGATCTCCTTGGCAGAGACACTAGAGCGGTGGAGCTCAGGGTGGACAGCAAGTCCGCCCTGGCCCTAGCAAAGAACCCCGTGTTCCACGAACGCAGCAAGCACATCCGGGTGAGGTACCACTTCATCCGAGGCTGTTTGGAGGAAGGAAGCATCAAGGCGAGCTACATCAACACCAAGGACCAGCTTGCGGACCTGCTCACCAAGCCCCTTGGGAGGATCAAGTTCCTTGAGCTCTGCTCCAGGACCGGGATGGTTCAACTCTCCCACAAAACGACGCACAAGACTTAGGGGGAGAATGATGGATAAGTCTCATGTGTGGTTGGTCTTTGTGGGGCTGTGCTGCTCACATGGTCCTTGTGGCTGTTTTTCTGTTTTTAGGACAGCATCTAGGACAGCATCTTAGACTAGAGGACAGCATCTTAGAGGACAGCATCTTAGACTAGAGGATAGCATCTTAGCTAGGACAGCACTTTAGCATCTTAGACTAGCATCTTAGACTAGCATATTGGCATATGCTTGGCTGGCTAGCAGCCTATAAATATGTAACCCCAACCCCTCAGGTTGGTATGGCATTGTTTGAGTTTGTGTGAGAAATAAACCAGAAAAATTGCCCCAACTCCTAGTGTCATCCTCTCTCGATGAGAGTAAGGATTCAGCTACTACCAAGAGTGCGAATCCAGCGACTAACAACAATATTCCCGGTAATTCTCATACCGCTCTTCCTGAGATATTATGTCATAATAATTCTATTCCTGTTCTGTTTCACTGAATCCAGATACGTTTCAAGAGGATTTGGTTTTGTAAGCCTTTGATGCTTAGTGAATTTCAAGATGCTGTTCAGAACTATTCTGTTAAAAACAAGTTTAGTTATGGTTTGTCGCACCAACAGGTCTGCTCCACAATTTTCTGGTGTTCTGTCAATATGCTTAGCTACTTTTTTTTGACAGAGGAAAAACCATGCTTTTAAAGAAAGCAATATGCTTAGCTACTGACCTCAGGGTGCTTCTGTTATACAGGTTGCAAAGCTTCTCCATTTTTTTTCTTCACAGAACAGGTTGCAGCTTCCTCAGAATCCAAGATTACAAGATGATCTCCCAGAGGACCTTGAGACTTCTTCTCTGGCTAAAGTAACTGATGTGCAGTCCAGCCCAAACAGCAGTTCATGTGGTTCATTCAGAAGCACCTGTCAAACATGTTCCTCCACCACTCTTGGGGAGCATACAGCATCGCTGGGTGAAAAATTAATTGATCCCGTGGCTTTAGTGCACAGAGGTATACAATCAGACATCTCTGATGTGGCTAAGTCCAAGAGATCAAAATCTCCGCTGCAATCTGGAGCAGATATGGCCACTGTCACCGTACCTGGCAACCAAGAAGCAATGCATGACCAATCTACTGATGACTATATACCTCTTTCCCAGGAGGAAGATACTTTTGAAGGTGTTGATGATCTATTTGCATTGCTAAAAGATGAGAGCCACTCTTCTGAATCTAAGGGTAGCAGTGACTCTGAAAACCATACTACTTTCCACCAAGTTTGTATTAGGAAGGAAGATGAATGCTATTCACCCATCTTAGATTCCAAACTCTGTGCTGACAGTGAAGGGCGAACAAGTGTGTTTTCTCGGTTAGTGAGAAAGAATGAAATCTACAACCATAGAAAAAGGTTCAAGACTGAATCATTTCCACCAAGGAGTGCTGAGTTTAGCAATGCCCTTTCCCAGAGGAAAAAACAGCAGAAGGCATGGCATAACAGGACATTTCCATGTCGTAATGATGGAATGCTGGATATGCCTTCAGCTGATAGGCTGAACAGAGCTCCAGCATCTAATCGTCCATTTGTCTGGAGAAGATCCACCAAGTATTCTGGGGGAAAGCAGAGTGGAATTCAGACAGGCCTGGGTCCATTTCTATGTGAGGATGGAAATAAACGGGATGTATCTGTCAAACAACCTGCCAGATACAACACTTGTAAAAAGTCATTTGTTCCTCAAGGTTGTCCAAAATTGATAGTCTCCTGTGGCAAAGGATTAAATATGCCCTCAGTATTTGCTGGAGTACCTGACTGCAATGAGGACAATGTTAAAGAAATGAGAACCCCTTTCTTGAATTGTAAGTGGCCTGCTAAGTTGGTTTGCAGTGAGGATGTTGAGGGAGAAGGAAGGAAGAAGAAGAGGCAAGCAACAGCATCCTTCCATCAAGAGTATCCGAGTGACACTGCATTGATTCCTGAAGGCACCAATACCATGGATATGCTTGCAGTACCTGATGAAAACTTTCAAGAGAAGAGCATCACTTTGTCATCTAAGGACACACATACTCAGTTGACTATACCCTATCTTGATGCCAAGGTGCTCCTGCAAGATGAACAACAACAAAGCTTTCAAGGAAGCTTTGAATATGGTGAAGATGTCACATGTGATTCATCATTGATTCTGAGGAAGCTATGGAGACGTTGGCTGAGCAGAGTTTTGGAGTTAGGAAAAGTTTATTGAGTGATGATACTCAGAGTCATGTGGCTGCTGATTATTTGGGCACTGGAACATCCTTCCAACAGAAAGAAACACAAAGCATTAGGAGCTGCCATAGAGTGGTTAATGGTGATAAAATATTGCTCCTGGGAAAATCTGAAACCATGGATTTCTTGCCCGGCCATGATAAAGATTGTGAAAACAAGAAGATTTTGCCTTCTGATGAGAGTGATAGGCTTGCTACATCTTGTCATCTGGAAACTGAAATGCCCTTGCTGCAGAAACAAACCCCAAATGTTCTGAGCTGTTCTGAAGTAGTTCATGATGATGAAGTGCTAATTCCAGAAATCCCTGAAGTAATGTCTCCCAAGTCCGATGCAGACTGTGGAAATCAGGTTACGAGTTTGTGTTCTGGTTATAGGGAAGATGATGAGCCCATGGCTCCTCAAATTATTCAGTTTGGTTCATTTTTATTCAATGCAAAGAAAAGCAAGCTGAAGAAAGAGTTTCTAGCCAATGTTTCATCCTCCAAGACCAAACTTATTTTTCAAGGAAATAACCTTTGCAAAGAAGAGAATAATCAAAATAATAAATCAAGCAAATATATATTTAATGGCACCATGCAGGTGGACATCACGTGAAGTTCATTGGCGTGGAAGAGTATTTGCTAATCTGGTAATCTGAGTACACGTCCACGCATGCTGCTAGTAAGGAAACCCGAGATTCTAATGACGTGATTTGTATCCAAAGCCGGATTATTAAATAATATGTGCTAGCTTCATTATTTGTACATCGGCATGGTAGGTAGGCAGGTGTATCTTTTTGTTTATTATGGTTGAGTCCGAACCAAATATGTTTGGCGGGTTTGAGTCAGTCTGGTCTAATCGGTCTAGAGTTGGCTGGCCTGCGTGCTATAAAGCCTGGGCGATGGCCCTGTAAAGTTTAGATTGGATTTTATTTGGGATTATTCCTCGTCGAGCCGCCGCTCGTGAAACTCTAGTTGGGTGTTGCCGGATCCTCGCGGATTTGCGTGGAGTGCGTGATCGAGCTGCTACAGCTTGGACGCGTCGCTTGGAATTCCTGCAGTTCCCCCACTTCTGATCGTGGTCGTCGAGGCTGCGGGTGGAAGGTTTATCTTAGGGTTTGGTTTGCATCATCTTTTGTAAGTTGATCTCTCTATTTATCGCTGTAGTAATCGAGATAGTTATTTGGTGGTGCCGATACATACCTCTATCAAGTTTGGCTTGTTTGCATCTATTATTTCCGTGAGATTAATTTGTCAACTCCGTGACCTGCTGTCTGCCACTGTTGGTGGGATTTTTGTCTCGGAATATTACTTGCTGCTGCTGCTAGAGGCTACTTGATCTTTGGAAAATACACGTGTTATATCCGCGCTGCTACTCTGGAACATTGTCGCTTCATATCATTTTCCTTTCGGTGACAAATTTGTTTTTAGATTGCGGATAATTCAGTCAAGCTAGTGCATAATTTATTGGATATACATTCAGCTTTTGATCCAAGAAATAATTCAGAGAACAAAAATTCAGATTATATTAATTCTTGGTATTTTGGCACCGTGAAAGATTTTGGAAATTCTTGGGCACCGTAGGTGTGTCCTTATCAGAAGAGGTATGCCATGTTAAAAACTATCATGCAGTAGTCCGTATTGATGATGCACCAGTCCGTGAAGGCTGTGGATCTCTTAACAACTTCCCACCACTGTATGGAGACAGTGCTAAAATGAATTTCTTATTTGATAAAACTTCAGAACATGTGTCTACAGGTCATCAAGATACCGTTATGCTCCCTCATGACGAACATCACCACAGCTGTTGTGGTGATACTTCAGCTGTTCTGGAATGTACCACTGTGGACACAGGTAGTGGGGATGGAGGAAGTGAACACAAGAACTCTTCTGATGAGAAAGATGATGAAACTCTGTATTTGGTGACTGGTTCTAAAGACACTTTCTCATGTGATGGAAGTTGCAGTTGTCCACCTACTAATGATCAGGTATGCAGCGAAGTCATGCTGCTTAAAGAGGAGGGGCAATACCAAAATCTCCAAAGCAACTCGAACTCTGTGGACTCCTTTGCAGTCTCATCTGAAGGCTGTGGAAGCAAGAGTGGGATATCTGTTGATCTTCTCGGAACAAACGCAGAGTCCAGGACAGGTTTTGTCAGTGACTTTTCAAGCGAATCTGCTGAGACTTTCAGCGCTCCTGCTTGGCGTGTTGAAGAAGCAGACCGCAACGTCAACAGGTCGGAAGCCTATGCAGAGCCACCCATACTTCAGCATGATCCTGGGGAATCAATGAAACAGCTGTGATGCTGTGACCATCACTCTGGATGCACAACCTGGAAGGACACTATCCACCAGTGTGTCTGAAATTATGCCTTGAGCTGCCCTCTGTTTGTGAGTGTTGCTACCATGCCTTTCGTTTGTTGTTAGGGGTAAATTTCTACGGTAAGTTGTAAGAACGGAGTGTCGTGAACCTTGTGTTGTAGTTGTATGTAGTATACTATTGCGGACCTATTTTTGCAGTACAGACGAGTTATCCTGTAATTGCTACATGTGTGTCAGATAGGGAGAGAAAGGATTCTTGATTCTGCGTGATTGTTGTTCTTCTTGGAATATACGTAGTATAAGATAATCTTGGTCCCTGATGAGAAGGATAGTGGTGTGCTATCCGTGATCATATGCCTTGTATATGCTCTGCTGTCGATTGGCAGCCCAGTGCCCACGCCGTCGGCTGGTGATTGCCATGCATGGCAAGGCCATGTGCGGCGCGGCAACGTGGGTGGCGGATTCAGCTGACAACCGCAAAAGCCGCGTGGGTGGTACGCTGTCTGGAGACTGGAGAGGGAGCAGTGAGGGCTCGATCGCGGGCGATAGGGGCCGGTGACCGTGGCCTCGAGATGGAGGAGGCGAGTGCGTCGAACTCGAACCTCGCGGTGAGGAGAGGGCCAGGCGGCTGAGGCCGGGAAGAAGATGGAGGCAAGCGCGTCGGAGGGGAATGAGATCCTGAAGAGGAAGAAGGCGGCGCAGGCGTGTTCGAGGTGAAGCCCACGGCCGGGGTCGGGGAGAAGAGGAAGAGGAACAAGGTGCTGCAGGATCTCATCGACTCGATTGATGATGACAATGCCCTTGCTCAGTACAAGGACTTGGGCTATGTGAACGACGAAATGGAGGTCATCGATGAAGAGGAAGCAAGGAAAAATATACAAATTACAATGATCCTGTGTCTCTGTGTATAACAAGGGCCTTGTTTAGTTCCCCCAATTCTCCCTCAAATTCCACTATGCAAAAAGAAGATTTCCCGTCACATCAAAATGTCGGTAAATGCATGGAGTACTAAATGTTGATGAAATCAAAAACTAATTGCACAGTTTTGTTGTACTTTGCGAGACGAACATTTTAAGCCTAGTTAATCAAAATTTAGATAATTTTTACCAAATACAAACGAAATGCTACAGGAATTCTGATACAGTGTTTTTCTCCTCTATTCTGTGAACTAAACGAGGCCAAGATTCAGCTACGCTAAAACGTTGGAGTAGTATCGTCTGTCGTGTCCGCGTGCCATCCACCAGCAAAGGAGTATAATAATAATTTACAATTTGCTTCAATGCGCTGAGCCGCTGACCAAAGAAAAGATCGGCAGCTCCAAGCCGCTAGCATGTTTGTGGTAGATCATAGTGGTTGAAATCTGCGATTTTATCATACAATTTTACTCCTTTACAATCTCAATTAGTAGAGCCTATGTTTCTATGATTTTTATGTTTATGATTTTATCCAAAAAGTCCCCAATTCGATTTAAGATATACGATTTTGACAGCCTTGCGGTTGATGCCAGAGGCCTGTCCTTCGCTGTCCCCCGCGTTTCGCGCTCGCCCGCGCCTGCAGTCCACGTACCACTCGAGCCCACGCGGTTCTGCCCTGTCCGACCTGTCGCGCCCCTTCACATATGCAATACCTAATTTACTTTTAAAATATTTTAATGTAGCACTTGCAATACGTCTGAACACATATGAAATACTTGAAACATGCGTTTGAATCACTTACAAAAACACTTGAAACCACTTAAAAAATCATTGCAAACATACGTAACATTCAGATAAAAAACTTGCAACATGTATGTAAAACATACGCAACATTCAAATAAATACATTTGTAACGTACGTATGGAAAACAAATGAAGCATCAAAGACAAATGATTGCAACATACGTACACAACTATTGCAATATATGTAACATCCCGATCTACTTTTGCAATATCCATACAAAGCACTTGTAGCATCTTTGAAACATCTAAAACAATTAAAATATACGCTTGCAACATGCGTTGTGAAGCGCAACATCTACTTGCTGCTTGGACAAAATGGAGGCTTGTCGACGCAGAGCTCGATGCCGCGGAGTGACGCGGAGATGCCAGCGGGCGGGCGGCTCTAGCGGTAGGGCAGACAGTTGCGGTCCCTCGTGGCGAGGCACCCCCATGATGGAGGCGGTAGCGTGGGGCGGTTGCGCTGCCTATGGCGAGCGACCCCCACGCTAGAGAAGGTGAGCAACAGGTGGGCGGTGCAATGGAGTCGGGCGTGGAGGTCAGATGGCGCAATGGGTAAGGCCGCTAAGGGTGAGGAGGATTGGGGAATCGATGTTTTTTTTAATGGAGAAGTCATCCGAACGAACGCCCTGAGGAGAGCATTACCGTTTTGATTTTTATTTGTATTTGACCATTCTTCAATTAGTTCAGATCGCATATTCACTCAACGGTGGTATCCGTGGAAGCAACGGGATAGTTGGCGATGAACTTCCAGGTACACGCAGTTCTCTCTTTTTCATTTTTTTATTTCCTTTATTTTTAATCCGAAACGCCAACCTAGTGTATCCAAACACGCACCAAACCCAGCAAATGATAACCCACTACATATCCCTGTCTCAAACCCAACCTGCTTCCAAATGCAACCTACAGTATCTGGTCATTAGTTCATTACATTGGTTATTTATGGTTGTAAGGAAAAACTTTAAAGAAATTAAAGAGGTAAAGAGCAACCAGAATAATGCTTTGGTATTTATGTTTCTCAACGCGGCCGGCACGAGTCACCTTTCTTTGCAGGGCAGCGCACTTATATATGTTTGTTGACCCAAGGTTTTTCTCTGCAAGATGAGCGCAACATATACGAGTAACAAGTGGCAGTTCTTGTCAATGTGAAGCCAAAGCCTTCAAATCATGCCATAATCGATGATCCAATGATGGAGCAGAATTCTTTCCATCCAGCCTCTGATCAGGCACGAGTGTACATGTCACTGAGGCGAAATAAATTGTGCAACATTGCACAGTAATTTCCTACGGAGATGGACACACTGATAGATGCAAACACTGGCATGCTGCTGGAGTGCTGAGAAGAAATTTTCATGGCAGCTCCATGTGTATCTCATCTTGTCAAATTCAAAGAATATTACTCCCTCCATCCCAAATTATAAGTCATTCCAACTTTCTTGGAGAGACAAAATATTTCAAGTTTGACCAAAATTATAGAAAGAATTACAAAGATTTATGACATCAAATTGGTACACCATGAAAATATAATTATTAATTAAGAATCTAATGATACTTATTTGATACCATAAATGTTATCATTTTATTATATAAATTTAGTCAAACTTGAGATACTTTGACTCTCTAAGAAAATTGAAATAACTTATAATTTGGGACCGAGGGAGTACATATAGCATAGCCATAATATAGTTGTAACTGAAATCATGTACAGATACAGACACAAGAATAGCCACAAATAAACACAAATCCAAGCACCGAATTCTCGTAGAGCTACAAGGCCATAGCCAAACCCACAAGAAGCAGTTTTATGTGAAGTTTACATCTTTAATTGAGTTTTCACAATCACATCATAATCTGTAGCTTTCCTCTACACAAAAAACAATTGCAATGGCATTGCGATAGCTGCTGCTCCCGGGGACAGGGACATACACAAACATGCACACCAAAAGGCACAATGCGCAGATCATGCCTTACCTTATGCAAGTTGGTAGGGTGAAACCATGGCACACGAACACAAGAACGACATATATTATTACCAGGAGGAGAAGTATCAATGCGGCCCTGCACAAACAGAGATAGAATACGATTATTGCGGCCGAAAAGCTCAAACAGCACTGGAGGAAACATCATAGCATCATACCAAGAGACTTAGACTTGCACACCAATGATTATGGCATCCAGCTTTCACATATAATAATTATTCAAAACTGTAAAGGTTGTTGCTTGGCATGACAAAAAAGGAGAAATAGTTCCCATGCTTGAATGTCATGGAGTACATGGCTACATGCATCCCACACTAAAAGTTAAGGAGATTATTTTTCAACAAAATTGCATATTGAGTTGGGTATTTGAAGCAAAATTAAGAATCCATGGAAAGTGAAAAAAGTCAGTAACCAGAAGCAAAATTAAGAGTTCGTGAGGCAAAAAGGAAGGAGGGATCAATATGCAAGAAAAAATATGATAGAGACGTGTTTTAAATTAAGTCAAGAAATCAGAATATCCCATACGTGAGTTTGACATTTCTCCACCAAGTAGTGTTTCTGAACCGCCGAGCTTGTCTTTTGAATCGAACTGTATTTCCTTGCATATTTGCAGTCTTGTCAACCAGCAGTTCTAAACGATCACCTCTTTCAAGGACCTTATCAATGTTATCAATCATAACACTACGGACCTGCAAGAAAAATAATGAATAGGTAAATCCGTTTGTATTGTGACATTTGTGAGACTCTTTCACTGCAATGTGACAGATCAATGGGATTTTTTTATAGTTGGTTTAAACAAGTACATGGAAATAAGCAGTTCCACGAAGGTTTCAAGCACTTCATTCATGAGCATTTCCAGTTCTAGTTTATAAGATCAGAGATCACAGCATGCATTCAATGTTACTTTTCAGAATATATATGTTCTTCAATATAGGATAGTCTCCTTATATGATACAACTTAAATAATGGGCGCATTACCTGATTGATTTCACCTCTCATGCGGTTTATTCTATCTGCATTAGGGTCATTCGAATAGTAGTCCATTTGTTGGCTCAGGACCCTTGAGAACTCATCATTCATTGCATATGCAAGAGCTGTCAGCGCCACCCGGCCATATGTCTTGACAAATCTCCCATGAATATCTTCCAAAAATGCGAAGGGGATTCGTCCTGCGGCAAAAGAAAAGGATAAAACACTGATAAGCTCATGGTTAAGCATTTCCCAACAGAGACATATTTGTGGGCAATGATGATACAGAACTCCTGGCATAAGATCCTAGTTGATAATGTGAAGATGTGGCTAGTATACAAAACAGTCACCGTAGGTACTTATACTGCAAGGCTTACAGCCAGCAGGACAAGATGATACTCAGAAACAAGTAGACCAATTCTGCTCTTGATTTTACTAACAAAGAAGTACAGTTTAGCTTAAACCTACTAAGAACCAGCAGACAGTGTTGCAGGTTGAGAATTAGTAGACAGATTGTTACTTATGCAGCAGTGAGCAAGTTTGATCCCGAAGTCAACAGCTACAAAACCAGAGCTGCCAACCCATAACTCCAAAACGAGCTCAACCTATGCCCCAAGCCCATCAACCCTTGGACGCCATTTGGCAGGCTACACTGAAATCCAATCGCGAACTCGTTAGTTTGTCCTGATCTACCAATCCCCTAACAAGGTCAGCTTTCAGACTGCTAGTAGTAAGTAGTAACAGACCAGATGGACGCGTGACGACAAAACCCCGAATTAGGCCAGGATCTCCGCTATTCCGCCGGCCTATGGCGCCAGACCACGTAATGAACCCCGGAGGCATCCCAATCGAGCTCGGAATCCCCTGTGCGAGTGCGATCGTATCGGGAAGGAAGGGTGGGGAGAGGACGGGACGGGCAGGAGCAGCAGGCGCTTACTTCCGGCGGCGTCGTCGGCCATGCAGAGCGCGGTGATGCCGTCGGTGCGCTTGGCGTGGAAGACGTAGCGGTCCTGCGTGTAGGAGACGTGGCTGTCGGCGCCGCCGTCGGGGAGGCGCTCGAGGACCTGGCGCGCGACGGCGCCCGCGTTGGTGGCCGCCGCGCTGTGCTCCGCCAGCACCACCGTGCCGCGCGCCACCAGCGCGTACAGGATCGCCATCTCCCTCCCCTGTTCCCTCCGAGCCGGTCCTCTCCTCCCCCGGTGGCGTCCTCTCACGTGTGGACTCGGGGGAGGACGGAGGAGGGAGAAAAGTTTAGAAAAGAGGAGAGAGGGGGCGGACAGGTTGGGCTCGGCTGGGCCGAGATGGAGACGGAGGACACGCCGAGCTGGCTGCCTGCCTGCCTATTGGGTGCGGAGTGGGGACGGGACGGGAGGCTTGTTTAATTGCCGGTGGGGCCTGGCCGGCGCGTGCGTGTACAGGCGAGCAGAGCTGTTGGCCTGCTTCGGCTTGTCAGCTAGCGGTGCTTTTCTCTCACACCAGTTCAGCACCAGCCACCAGCCAGCCAGCAGTATTTTTCTCTCACAATAAATCAGCCTCAGCCACCAGCCACCAGCCAGCCGAACGAGGCCGTTGTGTTTGGGCGCGGCGTGGGTGGGTTGTGTTGGTTTTGGTTGGCTGGCCGGTTGGGCTAGCTATACGTGAATTGTGATGACGCGAGCGGCCCGTTGCTTCGAGAATAGAGTCAGAGTCCGGCTCGGGCTCACCTCGTTTCACGGTTGGATCCCATCCTAGGCTCCCGACTCCCGGTCTGTCCTACGGACCGCCCCCTTCTCTTTTTTTTCCTGTTTGCCTTGCCGAAAAATACTTTTGGCTGTGAGAGAAAAATACTGTTCTGAAAAAGTACGGTTGATAAGCCAAGCGAACAGGGTTGGAGCAGCACGTCGACGTCCGCTGCTACGCTACTGAGGCCCTGTTTGGTTAGATTGGAGTAGTCCCTCCCATTATTTATATATAGTCCTAATTTGCCAAACAGATGGATTACTATAGGGACTAAAGTAGGTTTGGGTTGTAGTCTCTTAAGGGGAGCCTTTTTGAGACTACTGGCCCAAGTTGACACCCCATGCCCCTCAATAATTGTGGTCCCCAACTAGCCGCGCAAAGTGCTCGCACGCGACCGCAAGCTCGCCTCACCCGCGCGCCCTCACATGGCCCGCTCTATTTTCTGCGCCTCCTCCCATGGCTGCAGGATCTCGGCGGGGCTGCTTGATCTCGGCGGCGGTGCTGCCGGAGCTCGCCCACACGTCGGCAGGCACGAAGCTCGGCCAGACCCCTCCCCTTCTCCTCCTCTTCCTCCGGCGTGACCGCCTGCATCCACTGCCAGGGGCGGATCTACAGGGGGGCTGGGGGGCTCTAGCCCCGCTACAGCCGGTACATCAATGGAAATATGGGGAGGGTGAGGGAGAAGATGAGGTGGAGGAAAGAAGAAAAATGGAGAGAAAGAGAGGAAGAAGAAGAGACTAGCCCCCCTAAGCCTCCTGAAAGTTCTGCCATTGGAGCATAGGAAGGAGGCATTGGACACTGGACAGAGGTTGAAAACGAAGATCGAGTCACCCGTAAAGTTCAGCCCCCTAGGATTTTGTCCTAGATCCGCCACTGTCCACCGCGCAAGAATTCCGGCAAATGCAGGGAAGGGATGCGGGAGCAGCTGATCCAGCATGCGGCAGCGGTGCAAGGGTAGACCCGATCAACAGCAGCTGCAAGGGCGGGAGCTGCGTGCCGCGGGGTTGCGGGGCGGTGTTGGTCGGCGGCGGGGACGAGGAACTGGAGGAGCAGGTGGTGGTGGACGTCCAGAGGAAGAAGAATGGTATTTTAGTCTTTATTCAGCAGATTTAATGTCTTTTAGTCTCTTCTAGTCCCTGAAACCACTATTTTAGTCTTTAGTCCCTGAACTATAGAACCAAGCCTGTGGCATCTCAGAGGTAGCCAAGTTTATACATGTGCCGTGGCCCCGTGGCATCTCGGAGGTATGCTGTTCAGATTGCTGCTACCATCCGTTTTTTTTTTGAATCTACCATCCGTTGAATTCCTCTTGCAACAACCAACAAGACCTCAAACTCAAAAGCAAACATTTTGAAAGAAAAGGAGCGAGACTAACCACGGTGGTGTGCATGGGCTTGTAAAACGGAGTCATCTTTCAACATCGATCCAGAAATCGTTAGGAGGGAAGAATCATCAATGCCAATATATTTTTCTCAGGCATCGCTATCTGCAAATGTGCAAATGGATGCTTCAACCTTCTCTTTCCTGTTTCCACCACTAGAGTAGTGCCCTGTTTGGTATGGATCTCGAGGGCTCTGGCTCCTCCTCCAAATTATTGTGCCATTACTACGAGCAAGGAGTCATTTTGATTTTCAAGTAAAAAAAATATTGAGAAGGAGGAGGATCCGACGGAGCCACGATTTCTAGTTCCACCGGCTCTAGCTCCGTCATGCTACAATGTTCTATAGTGCGTGGAGAAGAGAGCAGCCGAGAGCTATGCTAAACGCCCCAAAGCAGAAAAGGGTGTATTAAGATTGCATATCAAGTCATGTTAATTGAGGTGATTTGATTTAGGAATGAAACCCTAGTGAGACATCCGAGCGATTCCCTAAAATTGAACGTGGGTGAGCGAGTTTGCTCAGCTACGATTTCACCCGTCCCACCTTTGGGCTTTAAGGTCCCTTTATTCACAATGGATTTTAAGAATCTGGACTAAAAAAATATGATATATTTTATTATATGTATGTTGAAATCTACTAGAATATAGTCTGTTTGGATAGGATTTTAGGATTTTGAGATTTTTCCCATCCAAATTCCAAATGGTTGCATGCTGCTAGACTAGTAGACTGTTCATTTAATCATTTGTTGAGCTGTTTATCCTGAATAATAAATAACCGACATTGTTTATTGTTCATATGAACATCGTCAGTGAGGTATCGAAGCAAAATGAATAAATAAATAAATAAATAAATAAATAACTTACTCCCTCCGTCCAGAAATGACAGATGTATTTGATCATAGGAAAAGGTCATACAAATAAGATTTTGACCTATTCTCTTATGGTAGCTAGTCAATTGCTAAAGAAACCAATATCATCTTTGAACATAAATCAATTATGTAAGTTTCGTACCATGAACTTGCACACAATTTAACCAATTGTTGGTGAAAGCATCTAGGCCCCGGTGTTGGTTTCGGCAATTGATGACAACACATTATTACCATGACTAACCTGTGTTTTGCAAAAATGTTGGTAAGTTAGATCATGGAGATGATAACTGCTTTGGGCAATATGGTATTCATGTCCCTTGATGGAAATCGTTTCGGTTTTTAAAGGATCAACGACAAGATTAAGGACGGTTAGTTCCGGATGTCAAGGTGTTGAGATTACATCTGGAATAGTCGTTAGGATCTTTGTTTCTTCCTTTGACCGTACTATAAAGGGGGGCATGAGCGAGTAGCTTGACCTAGGTGAGTCTTCTGTTTAGGTGTGGTGCACACTTGTCAAACTTAGCACTAGGTAGCTCTAGAAAAGCTCAGAGTTCAGTTGGAAGCAACTTGGTTCAAGTTGCGTCGCGTTTAGAAGACGTTTGAGCCATTTACCTATGACCGAACGCGGTCCTTGAGAGGACCGGACGCGGTGGTTAGTCTGACACGTGTTCTAGAGGGTAAACAGTGTAATCGGACGCGACTGTGAAGTGATCGGCGCGTCCGGTCACGTTTCAGTAAGGTCCCGAGGTGACCTGACGCGTCCGGACACCTATGATTGGACGCGGTCGTGCGTCAGGTCATTTTTCCAGCAAAGCTCTTGCATGATCGGACGCGTCCGGTCATCCCTGATCGGCGCATCCGGTCATCTCAGACCGGCGCGTCTGGTCATCACAGATCGGTGCGTCCGGTCACTCAGCGTAGCTTTCGGTTTCCGACCGTTACACTTGACCGGCGTGTCCGGTCATGTCGACCGACGTGTCCTGTCAGTGCGTGTTTTGCTGATTCGACAGATAACAGTTAGATTTGTCTGAGGGGTGTATAAATACATCCCCTCCACCTCTTTTAGAGGTCTCTTGCTCATTTGTTCAGCTGTGAAACACCTTTGGAGTGCAAGGGAGTGCAAGAGCCCTAGTGAGGATAGTGATTTAAGAATCAAAGTTTGTGATTCCTCACTAGTGACAAGAGTATAGCAAGTGTGCATCCATCTTCTCATTAGGCTTATTGAGGTCAAGTGAGAGTTCTAGCTTGTTACTCTTGGTGATCGCCATCACCTAGACAGTTTGGTAGTAATTGGGAGTTTGGTGATCATCCGACGAGATTATGGGTGACTCAACTCAAGTTGTGAGCGGTTTTGGGTGATTCGCCGCGACGGAGTGTCGAAGAATTAACCCGTAGAGAGCACTTGATCCTTGCGCGGATCAAGAGGGAGCTACACCCTTGCGTGGGTGCTCCAACAAGGACTAGTGGGGAGTGGCGATTCTCCGATACCTCGGCAAAACATCACCGTGTTCCTAACCCTTACTTTCAAGCATTTACTTTCGTACATTACTTTCATTGCTTGTTTACTTTCCTAGAATTGCCATGCTAGTCTAGGATTGGAACTTAGGGTGTAAAACTTTTATCGGTAGAATCACAAGGAACACTAGTAGGCACTAGGGGTGAAGTTTGGCTTGTAGGATTTAATTCTTGCAATTAATTTTTAGAAAAGCCCAATTCACCCCCCTCTTGGGCATCTTGATCCTTTCAATTGGTATCAGAGCCATGTTGCTCTTAATTTAGGCTTCACCGCCTAGAGCAAGATGTCTAATGGGGAAGGACCACCTCCTACTTTTGAGGGAGATGATTTTCCATATTGGAAAATTCGTATGGAGGCGTACCTCGAAGCCATAGATGTTGGGTGTCTTAGAGCCGCAACAGAAGGGCTTCCTCCTATAAGGGATCCCGCCAACCCAAGTGGTGATGAGGAGAAGTACGACCGGTGGAATGCAAAGGCAAAAAATATACTCTACTGGGGCTTAGGCAAAGATATCTTCAATCGTGTGCAAAATGCCAAAAACACTCATGAATTGTAGGAAAATATTTGTGCTCTCCATGAGGGAACTAAGAGTGAGCGTGAGGAACGCTATCACATTGTTTTAAAGAAAATTAATTCTTTTGAGATGCTTCCCAAAGAAAGTGCTAATGAGATGTACACTCATTTGAATGTTCTTGTAGAAGATCTCAATGCTCTTGGACTCACTCAAATGAGTCAATCGGATGTTGCAAGGAGGATCTTGAGTGTTCTTCCCGTTGAGAAGTATGGACACATTGTCACCGTACTTCACCAAAGTGATCTCTCTGCTGCAACATCGACACAAGTATTGGGAAAGATCAACGCACATGAGATGTACATGCACATCACTCCGGAAGAGGGCTCATCATCTTCCAAGAAGAAAGACTTGGCCTTCAAAGCTAGCCATGAAAAGAAAAAGAAAAAGGGCCAAGCCATGATAGTGCAAGAAAGCTCAAGTAAAAGTGACTTTGATGATGTATCACTTGCACTAATGGTGAGGAAGACCACCAAGATGCTAAAGAAGCTCAACAAGAGTGGCATCAAGTTCGATGGCAAGAAGAAGAAATTCTTTACTAGTAGCAAAAGGAAGCCAATCTCCGAAATGGATTGCTTCAATTGTGGAGAACTTGGCCATCTAGCTCATCAATGCCCAAAGCCTCCAAAAGACAAGTACAAGAACAAGTACAAGGGCAAGAAAGATGATTCAAGTGATGAAGAAGATGAGAAAAGAAAGAACAAGCCATACAAGAAGAAAGATGGCAAGAAAAGAGAGTTCTACAAGAAGAAGAAGAAGGGAGGCAAGGCTTATATTGTTGGTGATTGGCTCACCGACATTGAATCATCATGTGAGTCCTCTGGCGATGAAAGCGACGATGAAAAAGAGAAGATCTCCGCACTTGTGATTGGGTCATCATCATCTTCGTCGACGTCTTCATCACCATCTTCACCGCCATCGTCACCATCATCATCTATTTCCTACCTATGTCTTATGGCTAAGGGTGATCGAAAAGTACAAAATAGTGATAGTGATGATGATGATAGTGATAGTGATGATGAATATGATGCACCTTCTTATGATGAACTTGTAAAATTATTGAACAAATACTCTAAAATCATAAGAAGAACTAGACATGAAAATGATAAGCTTCAACATGAAAATAAATCACTCTCATCTAAGCTTGAAAGTGCATATAAGACTAGGGATGAGCTCAAAGATCAAAATGAAACTATGTCTTCTTCTCTCAAGGAGCTCAAAACTTCTAACAAGAAGCTTAGAGATAAACATGATAAAATTGAGAAGAAGCATGGTAAACTCATCACTAGGCTAAACTTGCTAAAAGATGAATATACCGCATTGAAAATCAATTATGATACTCTTATTGTTGCTAATGAGCTTGTCCTTGAGACACATGATGCTACTAACCAAGTTATTAAGATTGATATAGCTACATCATGTGATGATTTGATTGTTAAGAACTTTGAGCAAGGCTCTAGCGGCAAAGGCAAGAGTGTGGTTGAGGCCAACAACTATGATGAGTATGTCAAGCTCAAGAGTGAAAATGAGATGCTCAAGAATGAGAACAAGAAGTTGATGGCTCTTGAAAAACAAGCTTCAAATGAGTCACTTATTGAAGAAAACAAGAAGCTCAAGTAAGAAAAGGAGCATCTCAAGACCGGCCTAAGCAAGTTCATAAGAGGCCAACATTTGTAAAGTGAGCTACTCATGAACACCGTCATGAAGATGGATAGGAGTGGCATTGGTTATTTGGCAAATCAAGAGAAGAAGGTCAAGGCTCAACAACAACAAAGCAAGTCAAAGCCCAAACCAAAGAGATGTGTTGAGTGTGGACAAGAAGGCCATTTTGCTCATGAGTGCAAAACTCCACCACCACAACCCTTGCCCAAGCATGTTAGACCCTTTGCTTTCAATGCTCATTACATGCTTAGAAAAGATTTAAGTGGAAAAATAAAAGTCATGTTCTTGGGTCCCCCTAACAAGAATAGGACAAAGAAAATATGGGTTGCCAAGTCACTAGTTGAGAAAGTTAAGGGTCCCTCTCAAGTTTGGGTCCCTAAACAAAAGGCTTGATCTCTTGTGTGTAGGTGAACTACAAGACCAGTGGATCTCATTGGGTGATTGATAGTGGTTGCACACAACACATGACCGGTGATCCTCATATGTTCACCTCACTTGAAGAGAATGGGGTATGTCAAGACAAGATCACATTTGGGGACAATTCAAAGAGCAAAGTCAAGGGTATAGGCAAGGTTGCAATATCAAATGATCACTCTCTCTCTAATGTGCTCTATGTTGCTTCTTTGAGTTTCAACTTACTATCCATTGGGAAACTTTGTGATCTTGGCTATCAATGCTTGTTTAGTCCAAATGAAGTGGTTGTTACAAAGATAGATGACAAGCAAGTGATTTTCAAGGGCTTTAGATACAATAATCTCTATCTAGTTGACTTCACCTCTGAAGATGCAAACTTGATGACATGTTTATTCACCAAAACTACACTTGGATGGCTTTGGCATAGGAGGCTTGCTCATGTTGGAATGAACACTCTCAACAAGCTATTGAAGAAAGAATTAGTGAGAGGTTTGAAGGATGTAAAGTTTGAGAAGGACAAACCTTGTAGTGCATGTCAAGCGGGCAAACAAGTTGCAAACACTCATCCAACCAAAGCCTACATGTCAACATCAAGAGTACTAGAACTTCTACACATGGATTTGTTTGGTCCTATAACTTACAAGAGCTTGGGTGGAAATCTCTATTGCCTAGTAATTGTGGATGACTACTCAAGATACACTTAGACTTTCTTTCTTCATGACAAATCTGAAGTGACAAATTGCTTTAAGAAGTTTGCAAAGAGGGCTCAAAATGAATTTGAAGTCAAGATAAAGAAAATTAGAAGTGATAATGGCAAAGAGTTTGACAACACCAACATTGAAGCTTATTGTGATGAAATTGGAATCAAGCATGAAGTTTCATCAATCTACACTCCTCAACAAAATGGTGTAGTTGAGAGAAAGAACCGGACCTTGATCACTCTTACAAGAACAATGCTAGATGAGTACAACACACCGGAGAAATTGTGGGCCGAGGCAATCAACACCGCATGCTATGCTTCAAATCGCCTCTTCCTACAAAAGTTCCTTTGCAAGACCCCTTATGAGTTGCTAAATAGGAAAAAGCCGGACGTCTCATTCTTCCGGGTGTTTGGTTGCAAATGCTACATCTACAAGAAGCGTCAACACCTAGGGAAGTTCCAAAGACGTTGTGATATTGGTTTTCTTGTTGGTTACTCATCAAAGTCCAAAGCATATAGAGTATTTAACCATGCCACCGGTTTGGTTGAAGAAACATATGATGTGGAATTTGATGAATCTAATGGCTCCCAAGGAGCAATTGAGAATTGTGATGATGTAGGTGATGAACCATTGAGAGAGGCCATGAAGAACATGCTGGTGGGAGACATCAAGCCTAAAGATGATGAAGACGATGTACAAATTGTCAATCCACCATCTTCATCATATGTGCCTCAAGATGATGACAAGAATGAGAGAGTTGAAAATGAAGACACTCATGTCTCTCATCATCAAGCCGAGGCACAAGCACAAGATGTTGATGCTCCCCATCCTACTCCTCAAATGGTTGATCGAAGAAACTCACCCCTACTTCAAGCACATCCACAAGATCTCATCATAGGGAGTCCTACAAAAAGTGTAATGACTCGATCTCAAAAGTTTACTTCTTTTGTTGAACATCACTCTTTTGTCTCTTGTCTTGAACCTAAGAATGTAGAAGAAGTTCTTCAAGATCCGGATTGGGTGAATGCCATGCATGAAGAATTGAACAACTTCGCCCGCAATCAAGTTTGGACACTTGAAGAGCATCCAAAAGGTGCAAGAGTCATTGGAACCAAGTGGGTGTTCCGCAACAAGCAAGATGATCAAGGCGTAGTAGTAAGAAACAAGACAAGACTAGTAGCAAAAGGGTTCTCTCAAGTTGAAGGTCTTGATTTTGGAGAGACTTTTGCACCCGTTGCAAGACTTGAAGCCATTCGTATCCTTCTTGTATATGCATCACATCATGAAATGAAACTATATCAAATGGATGTGAAAAGTGTATTTTTAAATGGCTTCATAAATAAACTAGTCTTTGTTGAACAACCTCCCAGGTTTGAAGACCCTAGTTATCCTAATCATGTTTATAGGTTGTCCAAGGCGCTATATGGGCTCAAGCAAGCCCCTAGAGCGTGGTATGAGCGCCTCTGGAACTTCCTCATTGAGAAGGGCTTCACTATTGGGAAGGTTGACACCACACTATTTACCAAGAAGTTTAATGAAGAGATCTTCATTTGTCAAGTCTATGTTGATGATATTATCTTCTGGTCAATAAATGAAGATTATTGCAAAGAATTTGGTGAATTGATGTCAAAAGAGTTCGAGATGTCAATGATTGGTGAGCTAACATTCTTCCTTGGGTTTCAAGTCAAGCAAATGAGAGAAGGGATTTTTATCTCTCAAGAAAAGTATACCAAGGATCTTCTCAAAAGATTCAAGATGGAAGAATGCAAGCCAATCAAGACCCCAATGCCAACTAATGGACATCTCGACCTAGATGAGGGAGGTAAACCAATCGATCAAATTCTTTATCGTTCTATGATTGGTAGCTTGTTGTACCTTACCGCATCTAGGCCCGACATCATGTTTAGTGTGTGCATGTGTGCTCGCTTTCAAGCGTGCCCTAAAGAACCTCACCTAAGTGCCGTAAAAAGAATCCTAAGATATCTTAAGTATACCCCAAGCATCGGACTTTGGTACCCCAAAGGAGCTAGATTCCAACTAGTTGGCTACTCCGATTCGGATTATGCCGGTTGCAAAATTGATAGAAAAAGCACATCCGGAGGATGCCATTTGCTTGGGAGATCCTTAGTATCTTGGTCATCTAAAAAGCAAAATAGTGTGGCTTTGTCCACCGCCGAGGCGAAATACATTGCCGCGGGGGCTTGTTGTGCACAAATCCTCTACATGAAACAAACCCTCCTAGACTATGGAGTTGTTCTTAAAAAGGTGCCGCTTTTATGTGACAATGAAAGTGCGGTTAAAATTGCTAATAATCCGGTACAACACTCTCGCACCAAGCACATTGATATCCGCCACCACTTTCTAAGAGATCATGTTGCTAAAAATGATATATCACTAGAAGGTATAAGAAGTGAAAATCAATTAGCGGACATCTTCACTAAACCTTTAGATGAGGCTACCTTTTGTAGATTGAGAAGTGAACTAAATGCGCTTGATTCTAGTAACTTTAAAAGATGAGCTTGTGCTGTCCCTTGCATTGCATTGTATTTTATGTCATGTTTATTTTCTCGCAATGCATCTAGGACTTGTCTAACACGGTTACGATAACCCTCCTTTGGAGGAGTGAAAAAACCTAACCTTGGATCAAACTTGACAAGCAACCTAGCCTTCCTTTCTTGTTTTGCATTGCATATGCATGGTTGTTGCTTTGTCGTTTCTCTTCGGTTTAGCGTTGAGTAACCTCTGTGTTCGTCCATGAATAGAGAGAGAATTTGAAGCTCCCAAGGGTTCATAAACTCTATCGCATGGCCATACGTTGCTCCTCGGGTGTTTATTGAATATTTCCTTAAAAATAATACTAGCCTAAGGCAAAATATCTTGAAAATTTTGAGGGTTTGAGTGAGGTCACTCACATCAGGTTCCAATTGGTGTTTATTTGAGTCTCTTTGAATTGGAACTTGATTGGGAGAAGTCGCGTCGAAAAACGGTTTGAAAAAGAGCTTTTTACAGCGACCGGACGCTAGACCGGACGATGCATCGGACGCGGTTCAGCTTCACCACCGCGTCTGATCTCAGCGTCCACCAGCGCGTTCGGTCATTCCCGAAGTTTTTTCTTGGAAACCTCTAACCGGACGCTGCACCGGACGCGCCCCTGTCGACCACCGTGTCCGGTCCCGGTAACCACCACCGCGTCCGGTCATCCGTTCTATCTTTTCGGGCAATGTCTAACCGGACGTTGTCAGCGTCCGATCGTGGATAATCGGACGCGTCCGGTCATTTTAGGAGCTTACTGGAATGTGACCGGACGCTGCCTCCACCACGTCCGGTCATTCGACCACCGCGTCCGGTCATCACGCGAAAAGCGGATCTCACCCTTTTTAACCGTACGGTTGGATCTCGATTTCTTTTTCATCCGCCATCGCCGTACTCGCCGATTCACCGAGCCGTCGTGTCACCGCCGCCGCGCGCCCCTGCCCACAGCCGCAGCCACGCCCCCGCCGTGCCACAGCGCCGCCACGCCCGCGCCCGCGCCCGTGCTGAGCCACAACGCCGTCGCGCCCACGCCCGTGCTGAGCCGCAGCGCCGCCGTGCCCGCGCCCGTGCCCACACCGAGCCGCAGCCACGCCCGCAGACCTCGCCGGAGCCACGCTGCCGGAGACAGCCCGCGCCCTAGCTCCTCCTCTCCTTGCCGCGCGCGCCCACCTCCGAGGGTTTCGCCCATCACCGCAAAAAACCCTAACCCTAGCCACCCTTCGTTCGCTGAGATTTTTCGCGAGTTTTTCGTCTCCGCGATCAAATCTGTCTCCGCGATCGTCTCCGTCTCCGCAAGGGTTTCGATCGCCTTCTTCGGGTAACCCTAACGCGTCGAGATCGTCATCCGCTCATCGGATCATCGCTCGTCGAGGTAGCTATCGCAGTCCGTTCACATCTTACCTCACATGCTTGCTCTTATTAGGATCTCACTTATCTTTTAGATAATATATGTTGCTTATAGTAGATTCATCTATTCTATCGTTTTAGTTTGTCCTGTCAGTGCTGAGTGTGTCAGTGATCAGCTGTGAATCCGAGGCCAAGCCTGTGGATACGGATTGAGGCCAAGCCTCACAAGTGATAGTATATCATCTGATCTTTCCAGTTTGTCTCAGTACAGCCGCTTGTCAGTATGGTTCGTTGCAAGAATGCTAGTGGGGCACCTAGTGACGGGGATGCCAGTCCCCCTAGGAGGACAGAGGTAGCTCACGGGAAGCGAGTAAAGATTGCTGCCAAGAAAAGGAAGAGAACTCTTACAGAGGCAAAGATAGCTCAGGCAGTTGAAGATGCAGCAGAGGCAGCAGAGAGGGGTGGCAGGAGCAGTGGTATTCGCATTGGCGAGTCACTTTCATCTTGAAGGTCGACAACTCGGTACAGAGGCCACAGAGGAGACAGTAGAGGCTACAGAGGAGACAATGGATGCCCCTGCAGAGCAGCCTACAGAGGATCCATAGGAGACTGAGGAGCAGACAGTTCAGACTCCATAGCGTCGTCGCTTAGGACGTACGCGAGCTCAGGTCACTCCCAAGCCAGAGGGTCAGCGTCGTGGAGGTCGTCCACCTCCCAGGGCTAGAGGTCACCCCCCTGTTGAGCACTTTGACCTCAGGGGTGCTACAGCCAGACAGGTCCAGGCCCTCAGGTTTGTTGAGGTCACTCGGTGGTTCCCACCCTAGCGGGATCCCCGGGCGTCAGAGGGCTTCTACACTTCTCTGCACGAGGATTTCTACAGGGCCTATGTCGACAGCGGCATTGCTTTTAGACCATAGAGAGTCTGTGGACTAGAGGCATTAGTTGAGGTGGTTGGTGAGCAGCTTTGTCCACATCTGTCTTTTCTGCCTGGACTATCAGATTTTCTTGGACGGACTGGAGCATACTGTGGGACCTAGGCCAGAGAGTTTTACTCCTCACTGTGGATTGACCCAGCACATCAGTTCATTCACTTTGCCTTCAGAGGTCGTGACCGCAGGTTATACAGTACCAGGGTACGGGAGATTCTCAGACTCCCCGCTTTAGAGACCAAGATCCATCAGTTGTGCTTCGGACAGACTGCTCCTCCGAGACGCCCTCACGGCGGTACAGTGCCCCCGACTGATATGATTCGACCCTGTTTCCGTGAGCCTTTTGGCGAGGGGTCTCGACGCACAACAGCCAGCCTGACACCCATAGCGAGAGTACTAGATGCTATAGTGAGGAGGACACTTCTTCCGAGACTTGGATACAGAGAGGGTCTGACTCGCATGTAGCTGTGGGTGGTACATCACCTCATCTCACAGACCCCGTTTGACCTTTGGGATCTCATGCTTTGTGAGATGGAGGACACCTTGGCAGAGGGGTTCAAGGGTCACAGGCAGCTACCATATGCACACTGGATTTGCTTCATTATCAGGACTGCCTGTGAGTTGCCTGTAGAGATTAGAGCTGAAATTTCTGATACTACCACAACCTTCCTAGAGTATGACATCTGCCAGCTGTGGGCATCAGTGACCAGAGAGCAGGCACCTGGCCTAGGACAGCGACAGAGGCCAGAGGTACCAGAGACAGCCGCTGAGCAGGACGAGATCGTTGAGGGTCTTGCCGAGGCAGAGCTTGCAGATTTAGATGCTCAGCCAGCTGATCAAGCCGAGGATGTGGCCACTGACAGCACTGATGAGGATTATCAGCCCATCCCCAGGTACCGCTCTCCTCGGCCTCACGACCATGAGGCCGGTGGCTCTGGCTCAGCCTCCTGCTCAGATCCAGCCATGGTGGCTATACTTGAGAGGTTGACCCAGGCCCAGGAGAGACAGGAGATACAAATGCAGCGACAGGCATAGGACTCAGCTGCAGCGTTCGCACAGATTCAGGCTCGCTAGGACGAGCTCCAGAGGCAGTAGCTCAAGTTTCAGCGCCAGCAGTTCGAGATGCAGAGGCAGCAGGCAGCCACTCAGCAGCAGTACTTAGAGCTCCTGCGCCACCATGTCACTGTGGGAGTACCGCCACCACCGTCTATCCTGACTCTAGCCTTACAGTCCAGTGGACCTCAGAGTCAGGGGCAGCCGAGCTTTCAGTACACCTCCCCTCAGCAGCAGGTACCACAGACGTTTCAGTCTCCGAGCTACACGCCTATCTAGACAGGTTTTACTCCACCAGCTTAGCCGAGACCGCACCTCCTCTCAGGCACTGCATTCCCTGATTTCAGTGCTACATACAGTGAGCTGACTGGACAGCCGACACCGTTCTATTCGACCTTTATGACTACCTCAGACATGTCAGCTTCAGAGACTGTTGCGTTTCCAGTGACAGGGACTGCCACTACAGACACTCTGCCTTCTTCAGTTGCATCTACAGATCCTCCAACTCTTGGTGTATTTCAAGCTCAGGCGACAGTGACTGATCCGATAGTTGCCTCTACACCTTTAGTTGATGCACCTCCTCTACAGACTCATACTGCTTCACTGCCATGTTCATCTACAGAGGGTCAGCCTGACAGTTTAGAGTCTGAGGAGGATACTTCACAGTTCGTAATCACTCCGCGCTCCTCGGCACCCGACACGATAGCTTCTGTTCCCCCGTCAGATCCTTAGATTAGTTTTTGGCGGTTGATACCAAAGGGGGAGAGAGAGCATAGATTCAGGGGGAGTGGTGATAGAGGGTTTCGTTTTCCTTGTGTGCTACATTCATACATCATGTTTACTTTTCTCGCCCTGCATTGTGTGACTATGAGTTTGTGAGACTATGTCTTTATATTTATGTCACTTAATGGTGTTTAGCTCATAAGGTTGTGCTTTCGTGCCTTACTCCGATTTCATATGAGCTATGTTTTATGTGTACTAACTCTTCATGTTTTATCTTATGAGTACACTCAGTTGGCTTGGAACACATAAGCAATGACTAACCCCTTGTGCTTACAGCTTTATGCTTATGTGAACCAAGCATGATCGAAAACCTCAACTCATATCTTCTGAATTTAAGTGTTGTCATCAATCACCAAAAAGGGGGAGATTGAAAGCATCTAGGCCCCGATGTTGGTTTCAGCAATTGATGACAACACATTATTACCATGACTAACCTGTGTTTTGTAGAAACGTTGGAAAGTTAGGTCATGGAGATGATAACTGCTTTGGGCAATATGGTATTCATGTCCCTTGATGGAAATCATTTTGGTTTTTAAAGAATCAATGACAAGATTAAGGACGGTTAGTTCCGGATGTCAAGGTGTTGAGATTACATCTGGAATAGTCGTTAGGATCTTTGTTTCTTCCTTTGACCGTACTATAAAGGGGGGCATGAGCGAGTAGCTTGACCTAGGTGAGTCTTCTGTTTAGGTGTGGTGCACACTTGTCAAACTTAGCACTAGGTAGCTCTAGAAAAGCTCAGAGTTCAGTTGGAAGCAACTTAGTTCAAGTTGTGTCGCGTTTAGAAGACGTTTGAGCCGTTTACCTATGATCGGACGCGGTCCTGGTCATGACCGGATGCGTCCGGTCAGTACTAACAAGTCAGTGCAGGTTTCACTGATCGACCGGACGCGGTCCTTGAGAGGATCGGACGCGGTGGTCAGTCTGACACATGTTCCAGAGGGTAAACAGTGTAATCAGACGTGACTGTGAAGTGATCGGCGTGTCCGGTCACGTTCCAGTAAGGTCCCGAGGTGACCTGACGCGTTCGGTCACCTATGATCGGACGCGGTCGTGCGTCAGGTCATTTTTCCAGCAAAGCTCTTGCATGATCGGACATATCCGGTCATCCCTGATCGGCGCGTCCGGTCATCTCAGACCGACACGTCCGGTCATCACAGATCGGCGTGTTCGGTCACTCAGCGTAGCTTTCGGTTTCTGGCCGTTACACTTGACCGGCGCGTCCGGTCATGTCGACCGGCACGTCCGGTCAGTGCACGTTTTGCTGATTCGACAGATAACGGTTGGATTTGTCTGAGGGGTGTATAAATACATCCCCTCCACCTCTTTTAGAGGTCTCTTGCTCATTTGTTCAGCTGTGAAACACCTTTGGAGTGCAAGGGAGTGCAAGAGCCCTAGTGAGGATAGTGATTTGAGAATCAAAGTTTGTGATTCCTCACTAGTGACAAGAGTATAGCAAGTGTGCATCCATCTTCTCATTAGGCTTGTTGAGGTCAAGTGAGAGTTCTAGCTTGTTACTCTTGGTGATCGCCATCACCTAGACGGTTTGGTGGTGATTGGGAGTTTGGTGATCATCCAACGAGATTGTGGGTGACTCAACTCAAGTTGTGAGCGGTTTTAGGTGATTCACCACGACGGAGTGTCGAAGAATAAACCCGTAGAGAGCACTTGATCCTTGTGCGGATCAAGGGGGACCTACACCCTTGCACGGGTGCTCCAACGAGGACTAGTGGGGAGTGGCGACTCTCCGATACCTTGGCAAAACATCGCCGTGTTCCTAACCCTTACTTTCAAGCATTTACTTTCGTACATTACTTTCATTGCTTGTTTACTTTCCTAGAATTATCATGCTAGTCTAGGATTGGAATTTAGGGTGCAAAACTTTTATCGGTAGAATCACAAGGAACACTAGTAGGCACTAGGGGTGAAGTTTGGCTTGTAGGATTTAATTCTTGCAATTAATTTTTAGAAAAGCCTAATTCACCCCCCCCTCTTGGGCATCTTGATCCTTTCAGTTGGTCAAACTTTGTAAAATTTGATATCTCCTCTAGTTAATTTATTTTGAGGCACATAGAGATAACAATGACTTAGCTACATATATGGAGTGTAGCTATACATAATACAATATAATACAGTAGTCCCATGTCCTAGAATAAGTGCACTTCTAGTATTTAAATTTTGTTCTACATTAAGTGCACACATACCGAGGTGTGGGACCACCTAGTTTTAGTAGGCAATGCAATTATTACATGCTCCAACACCGTACCTTTTGAGTTTTTGATAAGGCCACAAATATGGTAATGCTTTGGTTAGGGCGTTCGTTCGCCCGGACGCTTGCTTGTTGGGTCTACTAGCCGGTCCAAAACAACATGCCTGCCTATGGAAAATGCACATATGTGGCCATGTCTTGACCACACACCGCTCCTCCCTCATAGCCTCGCAACTGAATTGTACATCGCGCATGTTGCTCTGGTGCTCCCCTTGGCGAGCGAGATGTGGGGGCTAGCGTCAGTGAAGGCGAGGAGCCAGCTGCCGTGGCTTGGGTTGGGGCGGCCGTGTGGGTGCAGGTCACGGTGGCGCTAGCTCCAATTCACGCTCTACTCGCATGCGCTTAAGGTCTCACTCGGTGCCGATCATAGCCGCCTCACGCTGCTCGGGGACGCCTGCGATGTCGGCGAGAAACTCGCGCTGCTCTCGGGGGTGCTCTGCAACCGGCTCCACCATGCGTTGCTCCTCATCGGCACCGGCGCATGTCTCCTCGGGTATGGCACCGCGTGGCTCCTCGTCTCCGGTGTCGCGCCCGCGCTGCCTTACTGGATGCTCCAGCAAGCAAGCAAAGGGAGGAGCTTCATGTGATGCTGCCACACCGCCCGCGAGTTTCCTACGCCACTGTCGCACGGTGAGCTCCATGCGCCGCAACTGACCACTGCGTCGGCATTGAGCTCCGTAACGACGAGCCTCCATTCGTCCAGGCAGGTGACATTGCGTTGAAAACGTATGTTGCAAGCGTATGTTTCAAGTGTTTCAGAGCTATGTTGCAAGTGTTTTGTATTTATGTTGCAATGGGCTATACACGAATTGTTGGGTACCACAATTAGGGGTACCCAAATTGTGGTGGAAAACCACCTAGCCTCCCCATTTAAGGAAAAAAAATCAACAAAAGACAGACGGGCTAAACTCTCCCTTGTTAGACCTCCAGCAAGACATGTGAGCAAACCAGCCCATCTCCCCGCTTCATCCGAGGCCTCACTCAGAGGGGTCTCGGAACACCTCTGATTCGCCTGAGGCCTCAGCCCTGGGGACTCGGACACAGGCCGACCCCACGACAACGTCACCGCCTTGCCTAAACCCTAGAATCGGCATCATCCGTCTTCGCCTTGCCCGAGATCGGCCTCTGATGCCACTCCCCCATTGGCGCGCTCGAGACCCCCTGTGACGTCACCCACGTTCTTGCGTCTGCCCAACCAGACAAGTCAGGAATGACCAGGGTCAAATCACAACGCCATCGTCTGTAACAGGCATGGGGGAAGAGCTGCCGACCACTATGCCACCCATACTGGCACTATACGCATGATTCGTGCCTACGCAGTGTACGAAACAACTACCCTGGACCACTATTCCCACGATCGGGATAAGATCACACCGCAATTCCCGCCTCTGAGGCCTCGGCCCTCTACGCTAGTCAAACTACAAGGACAAACATGGCACGCCGGCTACAGGACTAGGTATGACAGGGCACGTCGCTAAAATACCAAAAGACAGAAACCACTCCCCCAACAGTGGCGCACATGCCTAGATATGTAGCAACAATGCCAGAAGTACCGACGCCATCCCTCCATAGTGTAGACCACGTCGCCACCGGATAAGGCCATCTCGAGGCCTCAAGGCTCCTCCTCCAGCAAGGGTCACACCACATGCCAACATTTTATAACCCTGCACCTCCTTGAGACTATAAAAGGAGCATGCAGGGATCATTCCAAGGGACCCGGGGGGAGGGAAAAAGAACAACCACGGCAACAACACAAAGCGAGACATGAGCAGATAACTCTTCTGGGCCTTGCGAGGGCACCAGCAGAGTCGCACACACCCACATTCTCGTCTCTCACCTTGAGACTTGGGAGCCCCTCCCTCTCTCACATCCGCTTGTAACCCCTACTACAAGCACTTCGTTGCAAGATAATACAGAACTCTCCTCCCGCACTAGACGTAGGGCACTTCTCGGCTCGAACCAGTATAAATCGCCTGTGTTCTTCTTGCACACCATCTAGACTCCTGACGCACAGACACTCATTACTCGTTGGTGCTAGGACCGTCGTTTCTTACACCGACAGTTGGCGCGCCAGGTAGGGGCGTTTGCGCGTCACAACTAACCAATTCTGCAGGGTCCATGATGGCTACATCGTCTCACCTCCACCCGACGAGCATGTCCTCGGTGGCAGGAGGCAACGCCAGCTTCACCCTAGGCTCCCATATCTGGTTTGCGAGTCTCGAGTTCATCATCACCGAAGAAGGTGACGAACTCAACCTCGTCCCACCGACCGGCGAGCCCACCAGCTTCTCCGAGCCGGCGGCCAACCTACGACTCCGCTCCGATGAGTTGAAGGGCACATGGCCCGACAAGTTCAGCTACCCTGATCCGCTTCGCCAGGCTTCGGATGGCCAACCACGGCATCGATTGGACCCCGGGCGCATGCGTGTGTTCCGGGAGCCCAAGACCATCGGTGACCGATTTCTTCACCAACGCACCAGATGTTAAGCAGATACGTTGTTCCTGCATCTAGTTTCTTCCAAGTTATTTACATATCTATGGAAAATTGCGTTTCTAAAATCACGAAGTACTTTCCCTTGTCGGTTGTGTTGTCGTATCTTCAGTTTTTTGTGCGTCCGCCCCTTTCCTATGTTTAGGTCCCAAAGCAAGAGGCTACGGAGGACGGACACTGAGTAAAGCTGGGCAGACCATGAAAAAACCCACGCCCTGCGGCTACGGTGCTTTCGCTCTCCAGCGTAATCAGGGTCTTTTTGCCCGCACCTCGAACCTTGTGACCTTAGTGTCGAGACAGACCGGATCGCATCGCCCGACCCCGGCAATGGCCCGGGGTCGGGCCCCACTCGGGGGCCGGTAAGGGTATACATTCGGAAACGTTTTTTGCATCTGACCCCTTTCCTACGTTTAGGTCCCAAAGCAAGAGGCCACGGAGAACGAACACTGAGTAAAGCTAGGGAGACCGCAAAAAAACCCACGCCCCTGTGGCTATGGTGCTTTCGCTCTCTAGGGTGATCAGGGTCTTTTCGCCCGCACCTCGAACCTTGTGACCTTAGCGCCGGGACGGACCGGATCGTATCGCCCGACCCTGGCAATGGCCCAGGGTCGGGCCCCACTCGGGGGCCAGAAAGGGTATACACATTTGGAAACGCTTTTTGCATCCGACCCCTTCTCGTGTTAAGGGCTCAAAGCATGAGGTTGTGGAAAACGGACGCTGAGTAAAACTGGGCGGACTGCGAAGTATCCATGTCCCGGCGGCTACAGTGCTTTTGCTCTCCAGTGTGATCAGAGACTTTCGCCCGCACCTTGAACTTTGCGAACTTAGCGTTGGAATGGGTCGGGCCACATCGACTTTTCTACCGACCTCGGCAACGGCCCAGGGTCGGGCCTCACTCGAGGGCCAATGTGAGTATCTTATATTCACCAACGCTTTTTGCACCCGACCCTTTCTTGCGTTAGGTTTTAGAGGTAAGAATCGTGGGAAAAGACACTGAGTAAAGCTGGTCGGAACGCAGGAGGCCTACGCCCAGGCCGCTATGGTACTTCTGCTCCCCAGTGTGATCAGAGCCTTTCGCCCGTATTTTGAGCCTTCTAAACCTAACGTCAGGAGGAATCCGGTTGCTTCAACCTTTTTTACGTTAAAAGGGGGACAAGCGTTTAAACGATGAGCGGTCATATGTTCGTTCGATCAAACTTAATACGAAATACTTGTTCAAATTACAAGTCCCTGGGCACCATGCCTCAGCTCACTAAGGGACAACCTCGTCCTCTATCTGATTTGCTAAATTTCATGCAGGTGAGGCCGCTGCCTTCTCGATCTCGTCCAGCTGGGCGTCATTCTAGCCAGGCGCGCGTAGCCTTGGCTTAACACCACCAAGTCAAGGCTGGCCCATAGTTGGGTTCGACAACCGTCCCAGGACAAAAGAGTCAGGGATGGCTAAGGGTGAGCCCCTCTGTGGCCAAGCCCAAGCAATAAAACTCGGGGCACCCTAAGCCATGTCTAGGACCCAGCAGGCGTTGACTAATGGAATCCCATCGGAGGGAGGCGCCGAGCCCTTAGATCCCATCAAACGGATCTGAGGACCACTGAACGACCCTCGGGTAACCTGGAATGAGTCTCAGAATCACTAGCCGACCCTAAGCGAACAGGGCTCGGACCTCCACCTGGATTCACCCGTTGAAATGCTTGCCGAAAATGCTACCGACGGCCCACTAAGGATAGCATGGCATATTCCTCCCCTCTCGACAAAGGAGATGCGAGAAGGACATGAAAAAAGAGGAGACGCCCTTGACCGACCTCTCGCCATGAGCAGAAGCTCGGGGCTACCCTTACACTTAGGCCAAGGCCTCGGATTTACACCCCGCACAAAGTTAAGACCTTGGAAGCATATCCTATCCTTCCAAGGCCTCGGGGCTACACTCGGCGGGTGCGCTCGCGCGCACCCCCTGGAAAGAAGCAATACAAAGGCAAGCAGAAGCCTTGGCGACAACCTGGCTAGAAGCCCAGCAAGGAGCAAAACCTGACGTACAACCTCTGAAGGAGTATCCCTACTCCACAGTCTCGGGGGCTACTGTCGGGTACCACAATTAGGGATACCCAAATTGTGGTGGAAAACCACCCGGCCTCCCCATTTAAGGAGAAAAATCAACAAAAGAGAGACGGGCTAAACTGTCCCTTGCTGGACCTCCAGCAAGACATGTGAGCAAACCGGCCCATCTCCCCACTTCATCCGAGGCCTCACTCAGAGGGGTCTCGGAACACCTCCGATTCGTCCGAGGCCTCGGTCCTAGGGACTCGGACACATGCCGACCCCCCGACAACGTCACCGCCTCGCCCGAACCCCAGAATCAGCATCATCTGTCTCCGCCTCACCCGAGACCGGCCTCTAATGCCGCTCCCCCATTGGTGCGCTCGAGACCCCCTGGGACGTCACCCACGTTCTTGCGTCTGCCCAACCAGACAAGTTAGGAATGACCCAGGTCAAATCACCACGCCATCGTCTGTAACAGGCATAGGGAAGAGCTGTCGACCACTATACCACTCATACTGGCACTATACGCACGATTCGTGCCTGCGCAGTGTACGGAACAACTGCCCTGGGCCACTATTCTCACGATAGGGATAAGATCGCACCGCAATTTCTGCCTCCGAGGCCAGGGCCCTCTACGCTAGTCAAACTATAAGGACAAACATGCCACGCCGGCTATAGGATCAGGTATGATAGTGCACGTCGCTACAATACCGAAAGACAGAAACCACTCCCCCAACTGTGGCGCACATGCCTGGACATGTAATAACAATGCCAGAAGTACCGACGCCATGCCTCCACAGTGCAGACCACATCGCCACCGGATAAGGCCCTCCCGAGGCCTCTAGGCTCCTCCTCCAGCAAGGGTCACACCACATGCCAATATTTTGTAACCCTGCACCTCCTCGAGACTATAAAAAGAGCATGCAGAGATCATTCCAAGGGACCCAGGGGAGGAAAAAAGAACAACCACGACAACAACACAAAGCGAGATACGAGCAGATAACTCTCCTGGGCCTTGCGAGGGCACCAGCAGAGTCGCACACACCCACATTCTTCTCTCTCACCTTGAGACTTGGGAGCTCCTCCCTCTCTCACATCCACTTGTAACCCCTACTACAAGCACTTCGGTGCAAGATAATACAGAACTCTCCTCCCACACTGGACGTAGGGCACTTCTCGGCCCGAACCAGTATAAATCGTCTGTGTTCTTGCACACCATCTGGACTCCCGACGCGCAAATACTCATTACTCGTTGGTGCTAGGACCGCCGTTTCTTACACCGACACATATGTTTCAAGTTTATGTTCCAAATGTTTCATCTGTTTCAGATGTATGTTGCAAGTATTTTTATTTGGATGTTATAAAAATAGATCAGGATATTGCATATATCTACAAGTGTTTCAGGTGTTTTTCATACGTATGTTGGTGTTTCATCTTGATGTTTGCGTTTGTTTGCAATGATTACACACGTGTTTTCAAGTTTTTTTTATGTTTTACAAGTGTTTCAGACGTATGTTACAAGTGTTTTATCTGGATATTGCAAAAGTAGATCGGATGTTGTATATGTTGCAATGCGCGTAAGAAGTAAAGGGGGCACGAGCGGCGTGGGCATCGTCCGAGCGGCATGAGCCTCGCATGGGCGCATGAAATGCAGGCTCGTGCGGGGCGTACTGGGTGAGCGCCGGAAACGAAGTGCAGCGCGGGCATCTGTCCGGACGTCCGGGCTATAGCACAATCGATACAAATATAACCTCATTATTAGCATTGGCATTTTCTAAACAATTGTAGAAGTGCATTAGTTTTTGGAGGGAGGGGGAGTAAAGCGAGCCAGCCGAAATTCGACAAAATAGGACCTCAATCAACTTGGAATCATCAATGAACAGTCAATGATTGGTCCCCTCCGGGCTAGAACATCTCGATGAACTAGAAACCAAGCGGCAGAGCACGCTTTGCAAACATGTATTCCGAAGGTCACAAAATGTGATTAAAAACCAAATTCAGGCACGTACTTACGAGAGATATAGATATAGTACTAAGATTAGTCTGATGGATTTAGATATACTCCATATAGTACTACATAAAGTCCATCTAACCAAGCGAGCATGATCCTGGGGTTAGTTAGGGGACCAGCACGCCAAAAATTCACCCAGCATCGATCCAACGCCAGTCACGCCACGCGCTACTTACCTCCGCTGCCATCAGCCGGCACGACGAGCTGCTCCGGGTCGAGGTGCGGGTACCGGCGCAGTACGGCACGCTTCATATCATCCATACCCTTCGCGTACCCGGCCAGCGCGTGCTCGGCAAACCGGAGCACCTGCTCCGAGGAGCCCCGGAACTCGCGCACCGCAGCCTCCCTGGCGTTCCTCACCTCCTCCGTGCGCGCCTTCGTAGCGCCGGCGAGCTCGGCCTTGGCCTGCGACAGCTCCTGCCGCAGCGCGTCCGCCTCGCGCTGCCTCGCCGTCAGCTTCTCCTCGAGCGCCAGCGAGAAGCCTAGCGAGAACGACGCATAGTTCGCGGCCTGCGTGCGCGTCGCGGCGTCGCCCACGACCACGACACGAGAGCGGGTTAGAACGAGACATGCACGAACGAGTCGCCACGGTCTAAAGCGAAAAGAAAAACCTGTAGTGCTGTGATGTAGCTCGAGGCGATGACGTCGGAGGGCTTCGCCGCAGACAACTTCTGCTCCAGCGCCGGCGTGATGATGCTCTGCAGCATCTGCCGTGCGCTCTCCCAGTTGGAGGTGTCGCCGCCGTCAGGTTTGTGAGCCATGTTCCGTGGCATTGAATCATAGTCACGCTCACGGCTAATCTTCCATGACTTGTGGCTGGAGAAGCCCGGCGGGGAAGGTGAACACGCGCCCGAGAACGGCGAGGCGTGGGCACGATCAAGTGGCGTGCTCGGCTCAGGGCGAGACGGACCCTGCTTCGCGGCGTCCTCCGTTGCCTTCCTCTTCTTCCCAGACGACGGCGTGTCGCTGCCAGGCTCACTCTTCACCGTAACTCCCGACGCCTGTGCCTGCGCGGCCTTTGCCGCCTGCAGTTTCTTCATCATCTCGTACACGGAAGGATCCATCCCTGTCACGCATCCACAGCAATAACCCCTTTTAGTACAAACCAGGTAATGGGAGATTGGGAGTAAGGGTGTGCTCGAGTAATACCTTTGGCACTAGCACTGCTAGGAGTACGAATCGCCGGCGGCGGCGGCGGCGGCTTAGCTGATGAACCGGTGATCATTGCAGCAGCAAGATTGCTCTCGGAAAGATATGTCTTGATGTCGACAGCCGCGCCGTGCACACGGAGCAGCTTCTTCGCCACGCTCTTCTCGTCTCTGGTGAGCACCGGCTCAACAGTGGAGCCCTTGGACAGCTCGCCCCATTTCACGGGACTTGGCCACGGCGTCGGCAACTTGAGGAAGAAGAAGGCATCCTTCCACCCCTTAATCGAAAGGGGCATTCCGTTGAAGAGCGCGCCGGCGGCGTCCTTGCCCCGGAAGCAGTACCACCCTTGAACGCGAACAGCGTGAAGAAGTGTCGGAACACGGGAAGCGACGGGGCCACGCCGGCGAAGTGGGAAAGGACGACGAAGCCCGCCATGGCGCGCCAACCGTTGGGCGCGATCTGGCTCGGCGCGACGCCAAAGTGGGCGAGCACCTCGCAGAAGAAGCCGTGCAGCGGGACGCGCATGCCGGCCTCCAGCGCGTGTGCGTACACGCAGACGGCCCCCCCGGGGTGGCGGCGAGCACGCGCGCTGGTGGCTGGCGGGGAGGACCGCCGAGCGCTGGTCGTCAAGGGCCCTTGGGTTTGGAAGGACGACACGAAGCGCTCGGCCACGGACCACGAGAGCGCGCCGCCGCCGCCGTCCTCGTCAGTGTCGCTGCCCTCGATCTCGATGATTGAGTCGCCACGGAGAGGCGAGGAGTCCTGTAGGGGCTGCGGCCCCTCCAGTTTCATCGAAAAACGGAGAGGCGAGGAGCCGCCGATGATGTAGAGGGAGGAAGACGAGGAGGACGAAGACACAGCAGGCATTGCAGCAGGGATGCAGAAGCACAAGAGAGGAGGGGATTCCACTTCCAGTGATATGGAACGGAAGCAATTTATCGGCAGTAATACCGGTGCCTGGTGGGCCGAAACCTCGTCCGTCCGACGGTAGAGTGCCTCTCGGGATTAGGGCATGTTTGGATGGCGAAAAAGTTCGGATAAAGTTCCTGCAGTACTTTTCGTTGTTATTTAGTAAAATTTATCTAATTATAAACTAACTATGCTCAAAAATTGGTCTTGACATTTACAGATAAATTATACAATTAGTTATTTTTTACCTACATTTAATGCTCTATGCATGCGTCCAAAGATTCGATGTGACAGTTATTGTGCAAACTTTTTTAGACCTTTTCACCAACTAAACAGCCTATTAATATCTTCCTCTAGACGCGTGCTCCAAATCAAGTGCAATTTCCGAGTTTGGTCTCGAGATTTCTCGCTAGAAATCAAATACAAGCATCCACAAATGCTTTCTCCGTACAAAAGTAAATGTTCATCTCACATCTCTCAAGAAATCAAACATAAGCATGCTCCTTCAGTTCCAAAATATTTGTGGTTGTTAGTTTGCTTGCGCCGTAAATTTAACTATATTTATAGAAATTATTAGTAATATTTGTATCTTCAAATAAATTTATTATAAAAATAGATTTAACGATCTATCTAATGATATTAATTTTGTACCATAAATATTAACATTTTTATATAAATTTGGTCAAAGTTATTTTTTTAGAAAGCGAGAACCACATTTAATAAGGACTGAGGGAGTAAACACATGCATTTACCATAATGAGTGCCTCAAATATGAATGCAAAGGCCTCGTTCGCTTCGCTGAAAAGTCACGGCTGAAAGTACTGTTCGCTAATATGTTGTGAGAGAAAAATACAGTTCCGGCTAAAAAAACAAGCTGAAAAGTATGGATGATAAGACAAGCGAACAGGGCCAAAGACTATGTGAAGAGAGCAGTCTCACTGCTCATCCAAACAAATATATATTTATAAAATTTGTGCTAGTCAAACAGGCTTAAGTTTAACTAAATTTATAGAAATAATGTTAACAATTATGTCTCCAAATATGTTTATTATAAGGACCTGTTCAGCATCGATCTCCATCCACACTATGAGTAGGCCCTGTTCGGTATGACTCTTGGGGCTCCGGCTCCTTCAAATTATTATAGTGTTACATTTTGTATTATTGTAGCAAGGAGCCGGTTTAATAATTTTTAAGTCAACAAAAATTGATGATGAGGAGCCGATGGAGCCACGATTTCTTCAGTCTCTAGCCCCACCATATTACAGCAGTGCATGGAGAGAACAGCCGGGAGCTTCGTCAAACGTCAAGATGGCAATGGGTAAATCCCCATCGGGTATGGACTCCCCAGACCCATCCCCATGATAACAATATGACACCACGGGTATCCTCATATCTGGTTGCGGGTGGGGGAATTTCCCCAGACCCATACCCGTCAGGGTAAATTGTACCCGGCGGGTCACCCATACCCACCAAAAGTCCTTTTGTTGCATCATAGAAAATTAACAATTCACAAATCACAAGCAACCATCACTCCTAGAACAAAAAAAATAGACAAAATAGTAGCATAATAATTTCTATTGCAACCACCAATCACATAGCACCATAATAATTCTTTAATTTTGGGCTTCTTTAATTTTGGGCCGGGTATTTTTTACCCACGGGTAAACGGGTATGGGGCCTGCTACACCGTCCCCGTACCCACGTACCCGATGGGTGAAGGTTTTGTTCCGTTTACGTATCCATGGGTACGAGTTTTACTCCATATTGATACCCTACTGGAGTAAATACCCATCGGGTATCGGGTCGCGGGTCCCTATTGCCATCTTTAGCCAAACGGCCCCTAAACAGAAAAGAACGTATTAAGATCATATAACAAGTCATGTTAATTGAGGTGATTTGATTTAGGAATGAAACCTCGGTGAGGCATCCTTGCGATTCCCAAAATTGAATGTGAGCAAGCGAGTTTACTCAGCTACGATTTCACCCATCCCACCCTTTGCGATTATATCTATGTTAAAATCTACTAGAGTCTAGTCTCTTTGATAGGATTTTAGAATTTTGAGATTTTTTCATCTAGATTCCAAATGGTTGTATGCTGCTGGACTGTGTTCATTTAATCATCCATTGAGCTGTTTAGCCTGAATAATAAGTAACCGACATTGTTTATTGTTTAAGTGAACATCATCGGTGAGATATCAAAGCAAAAAAAAAACTCCCTCCATATAGAAATGAAATGACAGCTATATGTGATCATAGGAAAAGTCATACTGTACGGGGTTATAATCCCCGGGTATCTCAAGCCTTAAGGCACCGATTAATTAGCAGGCTGAACGACTGAGGCCCAGCTGAGCCAAGCAGAACAGGCCTGACGCCAAGGCCAGGGTCGGCCGCGACCCCTCCTTCTGTCTCAGCCGCACGACGCGCAAGAGACTCACGACCTCTCCGCTGTTCCGACCCCCAGAGGAACGGGGAGAGGTCAAGCCCAGCCAAACGTGCCCGCTCTAACAAGTGTAGACACGCCGCACTGACCCCGCAAGGACCGAGGGGACAATGGTTACCTCGGTCCGGTCAGACGCCGCCCCTGCGCCACACAACTTAGAGAAGACAACACCGCCCAAAGCGGTGACGGCAGGTACGGTGCCCATCGGCCAGAACAGCCTGACAAGACGCATATGCAATTCTACCTACTACGGGATAGGATCCACGACGAATGCCTTGACTTAGAGGCCATCCGGACCGGCGGAAGCCACGACCCCAGCGCTCGGGGTCGTGCCCATCAGCTCCACAGGCCAACCGGGTGATCCACGACCTGGGGTAGCTTCCAACTCCTATACGACGCCCCAGGAAACTAGGAGGTGATGACGAAGACCACGGCGGAGACCACGGCGCACAGGATGGATGGCTAACCACCGAGTGCCGCCACGGCCGGCACAGTAGCACCACGTCACCCCATGCCGCGATGTGGCAACAAGACCATGAACCACGTCCAGACGTGCATTACAAGACGGTGTAGTTTGCAAGCTAAGTTAGCTAGGTCCTCCCTCAGGCTCACGACCTTTCGGTTGGGAGAACCTTCTGCTTTGTAGATGCCCTAGGCCCAGACTCTATATAAGAGTAGACAGGGTGTCCATCTTGGGGGATCCTGACTCACATTCACTCATTTTTACACCAGAGAAGGGCTCTTGAAGCTTTCCTTTGGGCAGCCCGTCTCCTAGCTCTAGGTCTCCTACCTCTTCCACCATTTTTGCACCCCTACTATAAGAACTTCAGAGCATTCAAGCGAGGAACACGCACTCGATCATCTCTAAGACTAGACGTAGGGCTCCAGCCTGAACTAGTATAAATTCTCGTATCTTTTGGATGCCACCATCGTCTTCCTAGAGCAGCGCGACAATCATACAAATTTACTAGTCCAATTTACAAAACACCGACACATACCAACAAGATTTTGATGAGTAACTTCTCTTACAGAATGTAGTCAATTGTTAAAGAAACCAACATCGTCTTAGAGCCACTTAGAACATAAATCTATTGGTGTAAGTTTCATACTCTAAACTTGCACATAATTTAACCAATTGTTGATCAAACTTTATAAAATTTCATTTCTCCTCTATTTAAACACACCATTCTCCTAATTTATTTTGAGACACAATACAGCTAACAATGACTTCGCCATATGCATGGAGCGTAGCTACATATATACAATACTCTGGAGTTCTAGAATAAGTGCACTTCTAGCTTTCGTCTCAGAATAAATGCACTTCTAGCATTCAAATTTTGTCCCAGGTTAAGGGCACATCATAGAGGTGTGAAACCACTTGGTTTAAGTAGGCAATGCAATTATTAGAGTATCTCAAAGAGTTCCCAATAAATTCTTCTAAAACCATAGAGTTTTCCAACTCGCCAAAAAGTATTAGGAGGAATAAAAATGATCATCTCCAACAGTTTCCAATAACTCACTCCAAAAATATAGAAGACAATTTTATATTAGGAATCCTATACTATATCTAAATTATCCAAACCACTTATATATATCTATCTTGTACATTTGCATCAGGAACTCTTTTTCTACTCTTTGTTCTTTTTGCGCCCTTCCACTTTTAGACTGTCCGAAGTATACGGGCATTTGGATCACTGCAAGAGATGATACGCACGACCTGGAGTTCGCGCATCTTTACGCACAGGGTTTTTTCCCACGTGCTAAAAGATTGGGAGGTGAGTTTGGGAGTTATTGGAGATATATTTTTTTTCATTCTTTCCAAGAAAATCATGGATTGGGAAGGATTATTAGGTACTCTTGGAGATGTTCTTACATGCTCCAACACCATTAGATGCGGATATCGTTTGGAAATAAGATATTTTCATATTTAATTTAATCTAGAAAAATAGCAGTAAAAATTTGTGACAACAAATATGTGCACGTGTGAACTACTAGTGGCAACTATGATGAAAATATCGATCATGTTTAAGAGCATAAAAACCTTACTAAACTTAGAAACAGTGAAAATTAGGATACCCAACGGAGGGACCCATGCTCAAGGCACCGTGGCTCCGTTCACATGAGTCGACATCGTGTGTTGCTCGAAGTAGCGGACCTCAGTCGGTGCAAGAAGATGTTCACGGTGTAGTCCCTCAAACGTTCACCAGGATGAAGAGGAAGAAGACAACCCGATCAACAACACCACCAGGAAAAAGATCAGATTAGCGAGCAGTCACGACGACGCTCCCTAAAACCTGATCGCCCGCACACCCACACAGGTGTCACAAATGCTGACGGTGGTTCCGGAGGCATGCTATCCCAACTTTCTGTGCACACAGAAATGATTGGGACGGGGAAAACTCGGGAGGAACTCAATAGAAGAACAATTGCGTTGTGTATTGTGTCACGCATTCACGTGGCTGAAGGCGAGCACACCTTACTTATAGACGCGGAAGATGGAAGGTGAAGTACAGAGGATGAACCTGGATGTCATGAAATACTCATCAATTACTAGTAACCGCTGATATGAATTTGGGAGTTACCAGTAACTATAGCCATAACCACGGGAGTTACTATTAAGTGGAGCCATAATCATATGAGTTACTAGTAACCGTAGCTATAAACATAATCGTTACAAGTTCAGCCATCATCTACATTCAGTCAACTATTTTATTGTATCTAGCATCTAATATGGTCTTAGAGTTTATTTGATTTAATTATTAAATAAAATATGGGTCATGCCCATATATAAATATAAAGGTTTTGCTAAAATTTAGGTGCCTAAATTTTAGTTTCTTTTGAGCGACAGTTATTGCATATATTTCATATTAAATTGCAGACTCCGTTCACTGCAATTTCTGTAAGCGCAATTCGTAATTTTTTGGTACTGAGAATAAATAACCGTTAAACAAAACTACAAATCCAACAAAATCTGATTTGTGCTGGCAAAAAGACAATTAACAATTTATAATTATTTCTATAAGAAGACATGGACAAAAATTAAATGTGTTATGACACAAAGACAAATAATAAATTGTAACACCCTTGTGTTACAGACTCGCTTAGCACCGTGGTTAAGGTCTAAAAGAAATTAACTAAACAAGTTTCTCGGAGGTTAAATTTAGAACACACATGAAATGATAAATCACTCTTATGTGACTTACATTTGTTGTTGAGAGAAATCAAATATATAACTAAGTTAAATTACTTAGTGCATAAAGGTGCTAGTGTAAATCCTAACAAAAAGGATAGGACGTGTTGCTAATTGTTTGGCATGAAAAACAAATTTTTACAAACAAAAATAAAATGTAACTTGAGCATTGCGCTTAAGTAAAAATTGATGGGCAAACTACGTAGATGAAAATGCAACTTTATTTTGGAGAATAAATATTGTTAGCTAGTGTTTTGCAAGCTCGGTAATCAAATTCGAAATCCAACTCCACCTCAACTCTAGATCTCGTCCAGGCAGAAGAAGGTGATGACAAGGTTATTTTGGCGTTTAAATTCTAACCAAAATGCTTAAGCACTAACATCATGTTTTTCATAGTTGGTTGCGTCCAAGTGAGCACTTGAGCATGGTGTATGTTTTAGTCGCATTGGGTGTCATGTGGTCTCCATAAAAATTGCCCAAACTTTGCATGAACGCACTAGAATCTTGATGTTGGTGCTCTGTTCGTGAACTAGTGCTCCAGCGACGGACACGTGTTGGCGTCCGTATATTTTCCTTTCCAATTGCCCTTGGGTCTTGGCGTTTGCTTCGCCAGGCAGCTGGTAGCGTCGACCTTAAGATAAGGGAACGGGTGAAAGGTCTTGATGGCTAGAGGGGAGGTGAATAGCCTTTTAAAAAATTTCTACAAAGACAAGCTAAACAAGTTTATCATTATAACAAATAGCGAGATGCGAGTTTTGCTTAGCCTACGAGGTGTTTGCAAGCCACCTAACCAATTTACAATTCTAGTATTTGCACTCAACCGCACAAGTCAAACCGAGAAGGTAATTACAACTACAACTAGCAAGCTACACAAAAGAGCTACTCTAGCAAAGCTAACTAGCTAGCAAAGATAACTAAGGAAAGTAATGCGGAGTTGAGTTAGGAGAGTTTCACCGAGGGGCGAAGTATTGAGCCAACCAATATGATCAACAATGTATACAAGATAACCGAACACCGGGATCAATCAATCACAAT
>JAIWYO010004945.1:0-119474 GCA_020631735.1 Saccharum officinarum
AAGCAAGCTAAAGCAATTACCCAGCACATGTATGGAAATCTGGACAGCAGCACAGCAGTCACTTGTTTGACCCATAAGTGGAGTAATTAGTATTCAACAAAGGTGATCTTAGACTTTCTGGAAAGATAATGAAATTATCTAAAACTTTGTTATTATCATCTCAAGATGATCCCACAGCTAACAAGGTCAAACAACACAATAAAGACATCTCTGTCCAGACTTGGGACAGAATCTGCCATCCTACTTGGAACAGCTATCACTGGAGATTTAGACCACCATAAAGTGTGATCTTTAATAATTTGAAAAGCTTATGAAAATCACTACAACTCTTCTAACATCACCAAAAGGTGATTCAAAGCTTAGCTAAGCCAAACAACACAATCATTCAGATTTGCATAGAGAGCATGCAAATCTGACAATGAAATTGCCGGGAGCATAACTCCAAAACTATCAGGCCTATGGTCAGTAAATTCTAGGACAAGAAAGACATGGAAGTTAGCTACAACTTTGGTATTCACCACATTCCTAGAAAACAATATTTGCGTCATGAAATAATTGCATAACCAAAACTGTACATGCAGCCATTTCAGAATATAACAATTTGATGTTTCACTTGTTTTGCTAATCAAAGAGCATACACGTATTGTCACTCAAGGCTCAAACCAACACCAACATAGCTCAGTCACATTCCACTCAAGTTAATGAAATCAAAGGAGCATCACATGACTTAATTATATGCATCTACTAGCAAGCTTTCATTATCCAATTGTATAATACCACATATATTAATTATAGGTGATGTTGATAAACATGGAATTTGAAGCTGAGATTTTTATGAGAGAAAGATGATGACCAAACATGATTACTGTACAAATTTCACATGCTCAGGTTTTATAATTTAATTACTATGAAAAAGATAAATTGCTATTGCAAGAAAACAAGTGAGAGCAAGATAAATCTAAAGATCAGCATTTTCCATAAACACATGGCCATATTATATGTTATTATGGTAGCACAACATTATACAAAGGTAGAGGAACAACATTTTCCATTTTTACACCTTTATAAAAATTATAACTGATTTAAACCATTTATTAAGCACCAAAAAGTGAAATCAATAACTCACCCATATTGCATGTAATAAGCCTGAAGTTTTTTTACCACAGTACACACATAGCATCAGTAGCCTACCATAAAAATTTCATAGCAATTAGAGCACCACAACTTTAGATATGAAAATAACAAGCAAAACAAGCCAAAATTGCCTATTTAACAAGATTAAATCAAAACATTATAAAAACAGTACACAACTGGTATGTTTCATTCAATTTTTTAGCTATATCAAGTCATCACAAGATTAACACAACTAGAATTACAATTTTTGGACTTATATAACTCAAGATATGCATCTCTCAAACATAAAAGGATTTCTAGAAGCACTTTAGAAGAATAAATAAAAACAGTAGAAACTTTCTATTAACACACATTATATTATGAATCTACTATGCAGATCTACTCACAAGGATTCCAAAAAGTCATTATTTTCTATTTTACGATTTTTTCTATGATTTACTATGTATTTTGAAAGTTTTATCCAAAATAAAAGCATAAAGGAAAATCAACTTTGCATCGAGGACCCATAACTTTTCATAAAATAGATCCTAGCGAATAGGTCCCTATAGGCACTATTCATATGAGTCACAACTTCGTAGATTGACCCTCCCCTTTCTTCAAATTGGTGCGCGAGATCCTTGACGGGATTTTGGAGCAGAGGAAACCGGGGGCTTGCCATTTCTAGAGGAGGAAGGTCACGTCAGCAACGGCTGAGGGGCGGGGAAACCTCAGGGCCTCACGCGCACCCACTGGTGGCCATGGATGGCTGGGAGATGGGCCATGGTGCCTTGGCCACGAGCACAGGAGCTCGCGACAGAGGCGGCTCTGGTGACGACAAACTACGACGGCGGAGGGGCGGCCAGCAGTGGAGCTCTGGCTAGGGTTTGTGGAGGAGGTGGCGGTGGTGCATGCAGTGGGATGCAAGGAAGGTCAGAGTGGTGGGAACACGGTGGCAGTGACTTGGAGCTCTGTTCGGCCATGGCAGCCATGGAAAGCGCGGTCATGTTTAGCGTGAGCAGGCGCTAAAGAGCGAGTGAGGGAGTGGAGGAGCGAGTGAGGGACTCAGGCTTCCGCTTTTGAGTGCACAAGGTCACGGGGCACGTGGTAGCAGCACTCAATGATGGTGGAGGCATGGCTCATGCATGGTTGCCACGTCTAGGACACACATCACTCATTGCGGCATAAACGTGAATAGCTGGCGAGCGACAGTGTGGTCAGCGTGGGGCGCTATATGGGCTAGATACAGGCCAAATTTGGACATGGGCCCTAAATGAAGTTTGTTGTACACTTGATGCTCTACAAATTCCATTAAGGGTCCATGGCCATTAGAGTTCTTAATCAGTGGTTAATTAACACCTAAGATAGCTGTGTCAACACATTGATAACGATCATGGAAACTCATACTTGATGATCGAAACGAGGTCAAACTCAGGCCAACTTTTTCCTAGACCTTCTTAGCCTCAACTTTTATTTTTGGATCAACTCAAGTTGCTTATTGAAATTAGGAGAACGTCACATGTCAACCTAATGACGTTTTAATCTCAGACTTAGAATATTTTCTAGGTTGAAAAACAGTAGCAGATTCAAACTTTGAGCCTCGGTTTGACTTGTTTCCAAGCTAGGGTATGATCTAAAAACATAGTTTGTTGTATTCAAACTAAACTACAACTTTTATTTAAGGTCCAACCTCAGGACTGGTATAGAAGTTGTTCTTTCACCATGGTCAAAGCAGCAACATGAATATGCTTAAAACTTAGACCGATTGAGATATTTTCTTGGCATTTGCTCAACATGAACCCTTCATAACTTTTGTTGTAGAGCTCAATTAGAGTCATTTGGGCAAGGTTACAAGGTTTGGTTGACTTCACATGTTCTCATTCACGTGCTAGAGCTATTTAAGCAAGGATATAACTTATCATTTCATGTGACTTTTTGATTTGAAACTTCACAAAACTTTTCCAGTGATCAATATAGATGAAGATTGATGTGAGACACATAAAAGAAGCACCTTCAACATCACTCAAGCATACATTTGAAAAGGGTCAACATAAAAGCAAAGGTGTGTTGTCCAAGTTTAAAGTTGGGGCTCATTTTCATAGGTTTGACCTTGACACCTTCTTCACCACTTAACCTATCATGTTTGAGCTCAAACCCATAGCTTAACTAGTGACAAACACCTGGGGTGTTACAGCCCTCCCCCTTAAGAAAATCTCATCATGAGTTTCAGGGCAAAAGACTTTCAAGGGGAGAGGAGCATGTTATCCATTTTCCAACATCTGCGATAGCATTAGGCTACTTAGCTTCAACTATCAGAGAGGCTAATTTGGTCAAGATAACTTTCTGATACTCGCTTTTTATAGTAAATCTTTGTCTAAAGAATTTCCTTCATTCACTTCCATGATGCATTGTTACTTTGGGAGGAATCCAAGACAACGCTGTATTTTGTTCTCGGATACAGGGAGTGCTACTCAGCATAGACTAACTAATCGCAATGTTTGCTTCTCTAGTGGTCATAGCATTTACAACTTCCTATAAGGGATGGGGTCATAGATGGGGTAAACATTTTCTGAGGCTATGGGAAACCGACTAACAACAGGCAAAGCCTACGCCGGTCGTAACTGCCCAATCACCCAAATGCCATCTTAGGAAAGCTACATAGTGTTCCATGTGTGCAATTCTCTTTCTCTAATAACAACACTATATTATTTGAGTCTATCGAGTGAGTGGTGAATGTGATAGCTAACTTTATTGGTTCAATGTTTTTGACGATCATTATTTAGGGGAACCTTCATATCCAAGTGGCAACAGTTATCTGGATTGAATCTGATGCAACCTCTTGGGTAAAAACACATGGAAGGTACCAAAGGACATGTCAGCATTGGAATCACTGTGGAAGAAGGATGATAGCGAGGTCCAGAGGACAACAAAGGTTGCAAGTATTCACTGACATAGAGAAATCATACACTACCGAGCAGGTTGAGTACAATTTTTCCTTCATGGTGTAGTTGCACAGCATGTCGGGTTGACTTGTACTGTAGCAAAACTAGCCTTGTTGAACTACTTTTGACATTGATGTTTCCTTTCTAATGTTCATCAACCACTCAAAATCATAACCTAAAATCTGTTGTTTGACACCTTTCAAATTGTTTTCAACTCGCAATGGCACAATTTGACCTGTAGAACACCTTGACTGCTCAACCATTATTCATAAGAGAGGGCAAAAGCAAGGCACAAAGGGGTGCAAGGAATCTTCTCTAGGGCATATAAAGGATTATCTAACAGCAAAACATTGGCCATGTTGCAAATCTTGGCATCAATTACAACACAACCTTCTAATATGAGGGATGATAGTAGTCAAGTAGAGAAATCATAGATTCTGTTCCTCTTGTTAATCAGTTCATATCTCACAAACTACAGCTCCATTATGCATGAATTTTGGTAGGCACATAGATCCACGAGTCCCCTAACTATTGACCAAAATTCAGCTCAAACGGACACAATTTGACTATTCAAACAATTCATCTACCAAAACTGCTCTATTCTGAAATTGCAGCGAACCAAACTGACAAAACATTTCTCAAATTCGATGCTTTACTCCACTAATCCTTAAACCAACTTAATACATCAAAGTGTCCTAAGCGAGGAATGAGATCACCAAGTTTGGTGCCAATCCAACCACGTTTGATTCACTAATCACCTGTTTGGAGAGGACCGGTTCAGTGCCATGAAATCTGGACGGATTTCTTGTTCTCCCTTTTTTTTGACTTCACACATTGTGGTGTGTGTTTTGCACTTTCTAACTTTTCTTATAGCAGTGGTAGCTTTTCTCTCTTTTGTCTCTAAGGATGGAGCTAGGGCTTTCCTTACATGTTTCTTAGGAAATAACTTCAACCGTTGATTTAGACACCAACTCGATGATGCACGAGCATTGAACTTGTGGGCTATTTTTGTAGGGCACAATGCATAATCCACGTGGAGGGATAGTCCTACACGATAAGTGACTAGTTTTTGACTATCCTTCAGCACTTTGTCTAATAGAGTCCAGAACAAATCCTTTTACAGCACCTAGATGCATAGTGATGCGGTCCTCGACTAAGGATGTGATTTCCTAGCTCTTTACTTAGCTGATACAACATCTTGTACTATTTGCATGATTGTCTAAGATGGAATTGACTTGACAATGTAGGGTCTGGAGAAGAAAACAGTACTTGCATCACTGACTGGCTTTGCTATTTCCTTGCTTAGCATTGCTTTGTGAGACATAGCCTTCATAGCTACCAAAGAATCGTTACCTAGTTGGAAAATTAACCTTCTTACTGGTGACAAATCAGTTGTCTCTCAATACTAAAAGTTCCAAAGCTTTCTTCTGGGTGACAACAAATATAGTTGATGCGTAAACAGATAGTCAACATTACAGTTAGCAGAAAAGGAGTCATACTAGAGATGGTTGATTTTGACTATATGATCATCCTTCATATAAGGAGAGATGGTTGATTTTGACTATATGATCATCCTTCATATAAGGATCAAGACTTGGATAGCCAGGTAATAAGCATAATGTGACGATTGAGTCTTGTCTGACTGATAACTTGTCCATATTAAGTGTTGGGTGTCCTTTTGATCCAACAATGGTGACATAAGTCGTTCACTAGATGGCTGATGTCATTACAGGCATAGTCAAGTAGAGTCACTAGTCTACCACCTCTTATAGTCTATTAATGTTTATGTTGGTGACTTGTTCTTTAATGGTTATCCTCTTCGCAACTTCAGGAGGAAGCTCTACTACTTTTGGTCTGATATATAGATGTTCTGATGAGATATAGGAAGATAGCCAAGGAAGGGATCACTAGAAGGTAACACATAGGTGTTGTCTCATAATGGATCATGACTAGCAACCTCGATACCAGCGTGTGCCGAGCAACACAACCTTGTGTCCATGCCCATAGGAGGCTCTTGGTTTCATTGCGGCACTGTAGAATGCTAATCGTAACACCATTACTGAACACACACCTAATGGGAAATTTTTAAGTGGCACCGATCGAGTTGTATGAATAAGCACCATGCGAAGGAATGATAGCAAGTAATGGTAGTCACAAGGTTAGGAGTCAACAAGGAGGTGATCTGAAGATCAGAACACAGCACAAGAGATCATAGATTAATTGCTGAAGACAACTGAGCAGGGGACTCTTGCCTTATTTTCACGCACACCTTGCATCAACCAAGGTGATTACCAGATAAAAGATTAACATAAGAGTTGGTCTTGTTGGGCAAGAACATGAGATCAAGGCTGATAAACATTTAGAGACTTGGGGAGGTTGGAGATGAATTGAGCAAACTTCAAGGGAAAAACCAATATACCGATCAGAGATTAAATTGATAAGGTAGCTACATGATTTGCAAGCAAAAGATTTCGAGGTCATGGAAAAGAGAGATTACAATACACTAGCTTACCTTTGGGAGAGGCAACCGGGAGGTCCAACATGGATTTGGGTATGGTCTCCACAAGTGGCAAAGAACAAACAATGGCTAAAGGCTGGCATTAGCGAGAAATTAACTTGGTTGGTTGATCAACAAGTGTCTTCACAAAAGGGTGTGGAACATCCATGGCATAGGCAAACATTTAAGGGGAACTAAGCTTGGGCTCATGGGTCAAGCAGAGGTATGGATATAGGTTCTTGCAACACAAACATTCAAGGGCTAGCAACCATGCGTACGGGCTTAGGCTTCTAAGAGAGAGAACCTAATTGGATACAATAACCATGAGATTAATGTAACTTGAGTGTTGTTCTAGGATAGCACCCTCCAACACTCATATGCTTATCGAGGACAAAAGAGATAACATCTATAATACCACCTAGGTAACAAAGCATCCATACATACATCATGGTCTTAAGCAAGCATTTGAAACACTCAATCAAATTTTCTTAAGCAACTATTACTAAGCACAAAGCTTGCACAACACAAGCATTCATCTGTAGCAACACAACACATTGGTTATAAGTACAAGGATCATGATACAAGATGTGCTACTAGGCATGTGGATATGGTCAAGTCTTCAGGGACAAGATAATTTTTAAGATAGGTAGCAAGGGGTCCAAAGGATTTTGGGCATGGCTTCACCAACAAGCAGATGGACATACCATAGGCAAGAGTTAGCATTTAGGAGAACTCAGCGGGTGAGGTTAACAAACACACATGTAGGCTCATGCCTTTTAAGTAAGGAGGTCTATTTAAAGGCAACTACGAGATGAGCACAACGATAAGGCTTGATAACAACTCTTGCACTCATCAAGGGTAAGAGGTTACACAAATCATGGTAATACCTAGAAAGCAAACAACCACATGTCCAAAGAACTAATGGGAAGAAAATCCTGAAATGAAGAACCTGACCTTATGTTTAAAAGAAAGCATGCACATGCTTCTAACAAAGGTGTCATGAGAAGTTTTAGTTCTCAAAAGATTAAGGTTTTGCTAACTACCAACTTGTCATCTAATTCCTTTGGAAGCAAACATACAAGGCAAAGCTAATCACACACTATCTTCAAGCATAGCTGTTCAAGCAGCATGGAACAAGACATTTCTATCTAGCTTCACACAAGGAAGATAGTAACATCACATTGATCACAAAGTTACTCATTATTAGAATAAAGGTGAGAGGAGCATAGATATGCATAAAGCAACAATCATGATGATGCATGCTTCGTCCTATTCGTCCTCACAAAATTGCTAGCCTAAGGTGGCAATCATGTTCTATGTTGGTGGCATAACATGTACTCTCTCGATATATAGCTAGTTGTCAGCTACATTCAATCTACGCATTTATGGTTAGCGTACCTGTAGAAAATTTTATTTCAGCTCAACCCAACATGATATATAAGCAGAAATAAAAAGTCTGGTCCTAGGTTGAATGATCAAGAGCAACAATATATTTGAAAGCAGTAAACTAAATACTTCCATATATATGTCCCAATATATATACTTCTGTATCAAAGCCACCCAATGATTAAATTTGCCACCCATAATTAAATACGCACCATACACACATGCAAGCATGCATATACAGTCGTATCAAAGCTAGCTCTCCCCGACCACACGCTCACATCTTGTGATTATGCTACTCACCAACTTACCTTCTTACCTAGGCGTAGATGCGACGTTGCAAAAATTAAATTGCAGAATTTAAAACCCCAAAGTTAGTCTTACTTAAAGCCACCTAGTAGTCCTTAGATGGGCTTAACTGGAGGTTGTCGCTAGCATAGTTTTGCAAATTAGTTTTGACAAAGTTGCCTGTAGCTAAAGTTTTAGTCCAAATACGCTTTTGAAACCAAAACTTTGTTTTTAAAACTATGTACATGATAGTATTATACTTAATCTTGCTCCAATGCCAGCTGTGATAGAACCACCCAATTTATACAAGTTCAAGTACTACTGTCCTTGTTTAACACGTTGACGCACAATACTTTCACTTATATAAACCTGGTAGTCCACCGAGTGTCACGAAGGACCTCGGTAAATCAACTTCATAATCAAGACCATAATAGATTAAGCAAATACACATCACATACACAGAGTTGCAGTGGAAATATTATTACAAAAGAGTTCACAAGTAATAATACAAGTTTGGGTTTCAAAATCGGTTAGGGAAAACAACATAGCTTTCAAATGATTACAATAATATATGTTCCAAATACATTGCTAGAATAAGTGACATCCTCTGACAAAACATAAGATGAGAATGCTATACATAATCACCGAGCCCACCGGTGGTTAGCCACCAACTTCAGCAGGCTGAGAACCGCACCTGCAACATGGTGGGATAAACCCTGAGTATGAGGGGTACTCAGCTAGACTTACTATCATAAACCAGAAATAATATGACACCAAGGAGTTTCCAAGGCTTTATAGGTGGATTTAGCTTGACAACATTTTGCATAAAAAGCTTAAGTAACATAACTTGGATATTTAATATCTTTAGCATCGAGTTGATACCTATTCAATGAAGCATCTCTAGGTTAGCACATGTACTAGAACAATCACTTGATTAAGCTAAACAAGCATTAGTAACCATATCCGGTGTAGTAATTTGAGTATCATCATAACCAACATGTTGTATCAAGCATTACTACGTTGCCACTGCTCAGTCAAGTTCTCACTATCCGGGAGAGATGACAATTCGAATGGATTTCAACAAGCTGAGGAGTTATTCCTAACACAAAAACCCATACTTTTCCCGTCGGGGTCGCGTCAGGTCACCTTTGGTACAACTTAGGAACCAACTTCACAGGTCCGATCAGGGCCACACCCTTAGAGATTCTACTAATCTGCCAAGAAGATCAGGCCCGGCTTGCACTTGGACTCACGCCATTGGCTCTCCACACATCCTTACTTCCTCTAGAGTGCGCACTTTCAATTAAGGGTCCCGGCCTAAGTTGAGCTACTCGGCTTCACGGTTGGAATGACTTATCCGACCAACTAAGTGCTAGGCATGCGTTCAATATGACATGAGGATGTACAGCGAATCGGTCTTTAACCGACATAGATGGGGATAAATAGGCACCCAAGACCTCTATGCCTTGTTGCTTCTCTATCACAATCCCGCTCAGTCTCCTTTCATTCATTAACACATGGTTATTTTCCACGATAGTGTTGGCATTTCTTAATATGATCACCAAGAATGGAGGTTTAGGTCCACCCATGGTAACGGTGTCAGAAATGTCTGTTGGCATTCCCTAGCATCGCTACTAGAATTGGTGTATCCTAGCAATAGTACTAAGGAATGTCAACCGATAGGTCATAACATTTACAGAGGTTATCTACAAGCACACGGATATATCATTATAGTATTTCACCCAGAAGTATTCGGGTATCATTCATTTATATTTTCCCAAAGGAAGGCATAGTGTAATAGTCTCTAGTAGGGACATGGACAAGATAACATGACTGCATAATAGACCAGTACTCAATACAGGGGTAAGTCATGATAAGTTTAAGATAGTGTGACACACACTTGGGCCAACCTCAAGGATAAAAGGGAAAACAAAAGAATAAAAAAATGTTCCTAAATGGAGCAGGCATATCTAATATAGCCATGCAAAGAACATATGATGATCATACATATACATATACATATACATATACATGGTTAACAGTTTGAACTATGCATGAGATGGGTCGGAAGGCCACCAAGTACTGGTCTGCCAGCAACCTCATGTGACAATTTAAACTCTTACACCCCAAACGAATGTAGGGGATTGCAAGGGATAGATAGGGCTGTCACCACCTACCGCCTACCCCTTAGCCAGAGAAAGGGAAATGCATCCGCCTATTCCTTTATACTCAAGCACCATGCCCACTTATAAGAAAACTACCCACACCCCTAGGACTCTAACCCTACGAATCAATAAGCATAGGACATGGGCATACCTGAAGGCACAATGAACCGCCACCTCAACTTAGCTCTAATCCTCAGCATATATATAACATGAAAGTTGAAGCATAAGGTTCTATATGATGAAATCATTGCATAGAAACTATAGTCTAGTTCATATGATATGATCACGTCAAAAGAACATGTTATGATCATAACACACAAACTATATGCTAGTTCATATGTTAAGATTATAACATGAAAACTATACTCTAGTTCTATGGCACAACTATATATATGAAATGAGAGAATGACTTTGGAAGAAACCACATTTGTATTCATACCAATGATCCTTTCTTCCATGGAGCCAAGCCCTCCTTGATAGCTTTGCCAAGCTCCAAAATACTACACTACTACTACTAAGCTAGAGAGTGAGTGGAGAGGTGGAGGTGAACTCAAATGGTGTGTGTGAGTGAGGGGGTCTCCATCTTCTCATATAGGGGCTGCCTGGTCAGTTTGGGAGAAATATTGTAACACCCTAGGTGTTAGCCACTAGCAGGACAATGAGCTTGGACCTAAGTGAGCAATGTCTAGTGTTGATCATGAGTTGGATCACAACATACGAATGGTGGCAAGTGAGTTGAACTAGTTTGTTGGTGATTGCCCCTTTCCAAATGTATGTTTGCATAATGATAATGGAACTTCTTTCATGTGTCTCACATCATATCCATCCATATTGATCCATGGAAAAGTTTCATGAAGTTTGGAATCAAGAAGTCACATGAAATGATAAGTTGTACTCTTGTGGGAATGGCCTTATTGAGTGAATGGAAACATGTGTCATCAACTAAACCTTGCAACCTTGCCCAAATGACTCTAGATGAACTCTACAACAAAAGTCATGAAAGATTCGTGTTGAGCAAATGCTAAGCAAATACACCAATTGGCCTAAAACCCTAGTTTAAGCTTTATCTTGTTACTTATTTGACCATAGTGAAACTTTGACTTCTATACCAGTTCTAGAGTTCAACCTTAAATGAAAATTGTAGTTTAGATTCTATAGAATAAACTTTATTTAAGGCTCAAGATCTAGTTTGGCCCATAACCTAGTCAAATAGAGCTCACAAGATTGAATCAGCTGATGTTTCTGAAGTGCAGAAAATATTGTCCCTAAAAGTGACAGCATCAAGTTCACTTCTTTGTGACCTTTTATCGTCTAAATTCTTGTGGCAGCTCAATTGGATTCCTTAATATGGTTTGAAGTACTTTTCATGGTGGAAACAATGAATAAAGTGTCATCAAATTTGGTGTTCAGTTGGATCTTCAAAAATAGTTTCCAAAACAGCAAAAGTTTACTTTATTACCTAATTGACATCGACATGTTGGCGTTCCGCGTTCTCCTATTTTTGTTAAGCAACTTGATTGGGTCCCAAAATAAAAGTTTGAGTATACAATGTGGAGAAGAGCATGCAAAAAGATGGCACTAGTTTGATGTCGTTTTGACCATCAAGTTTTGGAGTTTGTTAATCGTTGACAATGCTTTGACAATGCTATTTTGGAGCTTAATTAGCTGCTAACCCACTACCCTAATGACTATGGCCCCTAAATGAAAACCATAGACCTTTTCGCAGGCTTCATCTTTGCTTTTGGGCCTATTTGCCAAATCAGCCCAGAGCTAGCCCAAAAATGCATCCCGCAAGGCCACATTGTTGCCTGCCACTTGTTCGTGAGACTGCCCTAGAAGACACCGCGTGTCCAGTGCGTGGCGACCATGCGTAGCTCACGCCCTACACCTCATGCCCATGCATCATTGCATGCAATGTGAAGATGCTGAGCTGCTCTAGGCACTACTCACTCGCTCCAGGCCATCCCTGACAAGCGTCGATGGTTGTTGTTGCTCCTCGCCAGAGGAGCAGCTGCAGGCGTTCTGCCTACTCACGTGGCTAGCAGGCCACAGGCCACCCCAGGCCGTGTCGCGGCCACCAGGAGGTGCGTCGAGAGTCGCGTCAGCCAGAGCCTACAACGGTCGTCGCTGCGCTGCCATCGTACCCTCCCCTGCCGTGCTATTCCGCCACTGAGCCTCGCGCTCACGTGGCTAGGTTAGCCTGGGCCACCTCGGGCCAAGCCGAGCAGTCCCATGGGAGCGCATGGACCCCCTGGTGCTCCCCCGCCCCTCCACCACCGCCGGCATGGCCTCCCTCCGCCGGAACAGCAAGCTCCCGATGACCCCCTCTGTCTAAATTGCATCAGGGACCTCTCGCAACAATTCAAAGAAAGGGAAGGGCCTAACTGTGAACCCGAAGACTCATGTGAATAGTGCCTATATGGACCTCTTTGCAAGAAATTGGCTGAACTTTAGAAATTCATAGAAAATCATAGAAAATCCATAAAATAGAAAATGAGGACTTTTTGGAATTCTTAAGAGTAGATCTACCCATTGGGGTCATAATATGATATGTGTTAGTCGAAAGTTTTTGCTATTTTTATTTATTCTTTTAAAGTGCTTTTAAAGGTGCTTTTAAATTGGATAGATACATATCTTGAGTTATAGAAGTTAAAAAATTGTAATTCTAGTTTTGTTAGTCTTATGATGACATGCTCTAGCTAAGAAAAATATTAAACATGCCAGTTATATACTGTTTTTATAGTGTTTTGGTTTAATCTTTTTAAATAGGAAATTCTAGCTTATATTGCTTGTTATTTTAATATCTAGAGTTCTCGTGTTCAAATTGATATGAAATTTTTATGGTAGGCTAATGATACTATAGATGAGCTCTGGTTAAAATTTCATGAGTATTGGATGCAGTATGAGTGAGTTATATATTTATCTTGCTCTCACATGATTTCTTGTAATAGCAATTTGTCTTTTTCATAGAGGCTGCTATGCTTATTCAAATCATATGAAATTTATACAGTAGCTTACTGGGGACATTTATGAGCTACTATAATTTTTGTATAATTTACTGTGCAATTTTAATGTATGTTCATAATTCCACCTAATTATCTAAATAAATTAATAAAGGCATGAAAAAATTTATTTAGGTTAGGCCTCTATGTTTTCTAGTGTTCTCTTGATGTATATGAACTATTGATACCATTGGTCTTGCCCATAATGCAATCTTCAATATAAGTTAATAATTATTTGCTTGCAATTGCTGTTTCTGGGCAGTTTCCGGGACTGTTTGGATTACATCATGATAATGATGTTTTCTAGGAAACTTATTAATAACAAAGTTGTAGATAACTCACTCATCTAGCTTGTGTTAAAAGTTGGTGGTAGTTGGTCCTGTGGTTTGTGAGTTATGCCTGTTCAAATTTGGGTTTCAGAAATGGCTGCACTTTGTCAATTCTACACCAGTTTCTATAAATGTGTATATTTGACCTAGTTAACTTATGAATAATGCTGAGATGTTTAAAGATGAAATGTAGAAAATTTCATAGGCTTTTCAGAATATCTTGTTGCATGTCATTTGGAATTATAGGACTCCAATTATGATTTAATTACTCAGCTACTGCCTGTGTGTCTAGAAATTGGTAGATTCTAGTTTTAGTTGTTTGCTTCACTTTGCCTTGCTTTGCATGTTGCTAAGTGTGATTCATGTCTTTGGTGGTGATTAAGTAATACACCTGAGACCTTGGGAAACTTATGTGCATGCTTGGTGTTACCTTCTTTGCTATCTTGGCATGATAAATTGTGCGATGTTTAAAGTAAGCAACGCGAAGTGCTTAAGTATGTTTAGTGTAATATTGTGCTTGTCTTACTGTGTTGATGCATTGTCTATTGCACTTCCATATATTCATGAACTTGCATCTTGCATCTCATCTAGGTACGCTAGATGCACCGCGTGAAGGATGAGATGTGGAGCCAAACTCGAAGATAGCGTTTGGTGGACCTATCCAGGAGAGGGAAGGGCTGAGCAAGAGCCAGGATGTGAGAGGCTCGCCAAACGAGTGTCATCTAACAAACACTAACCTAAGTGTTGTATCCTAGACAAGCCCTGGAGCATTATAAGCCTCCTACTTTATGAAAGCAATTGAGTATATATGTTATATATGTATTGTTGCATTAAGTATATGAGTCGTTTGGAACCCTTGTTGCATTATATCCTTTCTTGTCCAGTATACATACCCCGAATCCTATTTAGTCAGGATCGAGTAAATGCTTAGCCCTACTTAGACCGGTAGAAGTCAGGTGATCTCCTGTCACCTATGAGATATAGGGATCTATCTGGTCACGGTTGGCTATATTTGCTATCGTGGAAAAGAACCATGTGTTAATAATATGAAATGAGACCGGGTGGGATGATGATAGTAAAACAACAAGGTATAAAGATCTTAGGTGTGGATCTATCCCCGTCTGTGTTGATTAAGGACCGAGGCATGGAGCCTTTCTTGTTATTTTGAATGCATTCCTCTCACTTAGCTGGCCAGATCCGATGAACCGACCACGAAGTTGAGTAGCTCCACTTAGGCCAAAAACTGGTAAGTGAAAGTGTGCCTCAGAGGGGAGCCATTGCTAGTGTCCAAGGGTAGGTGTTTAAAAGTCCTGAACATCCTAGTGGCATGGTATCCCTGAGAGTGCGGTGCTGATCGGGCCCATGATTTCTGAGTTGTACTAAAGGTGACCTCATACTCCTCGACAGGGGAAGTATGGGTTTGTGTTAGGAATATTTTCCCAGCTGGGTAGTAATCGATTGTGGTCACACTAAATAGTGAGAAACTTGACGGGATTATCTCCATTGTGGTCACACTAAATGAAAGAGATGGTTAAGTTGATGATGATGATGATAGCTTGATTAAACCTGATATGGTTAATAATGCTTGTATCTTAATCAAGTGATTGCTCTAGTACAGGTGCTAACCTAGATGATAGGTTTAATAATAATGGTAACCTGCTACTAAAGGATTAAAATGTGCTCTTGTCTCACTTAAGCTTTTATGCAAAAATGTTGTCAAGCTAGATCCACTGATAAAGCCTTGCATACTCCTTGGTGTCACTTTATTTTTGGTTTATGATGGGTAAGTCTAGCTGACTATATTCTCGTACTCAGGATTTATTTTCCACATGTTGCAGTTGTGATATATCATGGCTACTGCAAGAATTGGATGACTCCTGCCATAGTGAAGGAGTAAGATCATGAGCATGATCCATCTTAGTTATCTTGTCTATGATGCTTTTATTAGACATGACCTTGGTACTGGCATGTATTTAAAATAAGGGTGATATTAGTTTCAAACTACTTTGCTTCCGCTACTTTTGAACTTGAGTTGTGATAACTCTATTGAACTCCGATATTTGTTGAACTACTTGTGAAATGGATGTAACATGTGACTTGTTATGTTGAATCACTACGATCTTGGCTTGTATGTGGGTTGGTTTGAAATCCCTCATGATTTCGTTGGACTACCAGAGTTATATGAGTTCAAGTATGACAATTTGATTACCTCGGTGATTGTTTTTGTACTTATGCTCTTATAATTTGGGCGGTTCCGTGACAGCTGGCATCGGGGCAAGATTCAACAGTAAACGTGTCATATGTGTATTTAAAACAAAGGTTTTTGTTTGCAAAAAATAGCTTTTGAAGGTGTGTTCAAATCTAAATTTTTAATCTAAGTATGCTAGTGGTCATTTCCTTTATGCCCAAATAAGGAGCCTTAGGTGCTTATTTAAGTACTGACTTGGGGGTTTAAATTTTGCATCTACACCTAGGCCAAAGTATGTATGCGTGATAACTTGACCGCACTATTACCCTATGGTCAAATGGTGGAGGTAACCTTCATATATGAAATAGCCATGTATGTCACTAGATTTACATTCTTGCAACGTCGCACCTACGCCCAGGTAAGTGTGAGCTAAGAGAGCATGACTGAACATTGATCAGTCTAGGGGACTGCTAGTTTTGGTTACTGGATTAGCTCCATGTAACAAACTATGTAGCTATGAAAAGTACTTAATTATGGGTGGTGTTGTCTGAGTAGATTGACACCGAAATATATGTATCTAGGGATATGTATATGGTGAGTGTATTAGTTTACTGCTTTAATGTGTAAAATATAGCATCTTGTGGGGTTTGGGCTGTAATAAAATTTTCTGCAGGTACACTGACCATGAATGCGTAGATTGAATGTAGCCGATGACTAGCTATATATTGAGAGAGTGCGTATTATGCCACCAACATAAAACATGATTGCCACCTTAGGCTAGCAATCTTGTGAGGATGAATAGGATGAAGCTACCTCATCATGATTATTGCTTTATGCATAACTATGCTCCTCTCATCTTTGCTTTAATAATAAGTAACTTGTGATTGATGTGCTGCACTATCTTTCCTGTGTGGAGTTAGACAAGAATGCCTTGTTCCATGTTGCTTGAATAGGAAGTGCTTAAAGATAGTGTGTGCTTAGCCTTACTAGAAATAATTAAGGTTACATGCTTGAACTTATAGATGTCTTCTAGTTTAGCCAAGTGGTGGATATATGCTCATACAAGCTTTTGCAAATGGTTTAGATCTCACTTAAGTAATTGTGATTCTTTTAACTAAACTAAATTATTGTTGGTCTATGGTAATAATGTTGGAGTTACTAGAATAACACATTTGGGTTCTCTCTTGTTAGTAGAACAAGGGGAAGCTTTGTTTTATTTGTTTTGAACTTTGGCTGCTAGAACAGTTTCTGTTGTAGTGATGTTTTCGTGGTCATAATGGTGTTTTCTATGAATGTGGTGAATACCAAACTTGTAGCCAACATTCTTTATATTGCTTGCCCTAAAATTTCAAAATCATAGGCCTGATGGTCTAGGAGTTGTTGATTTTAGAAGTCTGTTGTCAGGTTATGCTTATGCTCTGAATAGATCTTAATGTTTGGTTTAATTGACCTATGTTCATATGGAATCATATCTTGGAGATAATAGAAGAACTATAGTAATTTTGTTAAGCTTTCCAAAATGTTAAAGATCACTACTTTTGGTGGTCTAAATCTCCAGTTATGAGCTTTTGAACTGGAATGATAGAATCTATCCAAATCTGGATAGAGATGTCTTCTTTGTGTTGTTTAGCTTTGTTAGCTATTGAATCATCTTAAGGTGGTAATAAGAAAGTTATAGATAACTTAATAATCTTTTCATAAAGTTAAGGATCAGGTTTGTTGGGTCACTAGAACTCCAGTTACATATTTTTGAAATTCATGTTAGTTTTCTGTCCATGTCTGTGCATGTCACGGAACCGTCCAAATTATATGAGCACAAGTATAAAAACAATCACCAAAGTAATCAAATTCTTACACTTAAGCCCATATAACTATGGTAGTCTAATGAAATCATGAGGGATTTCAAACCAACTAACATACAAGCCAAGATCGTAGTAACTCAATATAACAAGCCACATGTTACATTCATTTCACAAGTAGTTCAATATACATCGGAGTTCAACATAGTTATTACAACTTAAGTTGAAAAGTAGCAGAAGCAAAGTAATTTGAAACTAACATTACTCTTATTTCAAATACATGCCAGTACCAAGGTCGACTTCCAACAAAATCATTAGAGACAAGATAACTCAGAAGGATCATGCCCATGATCACACTCCGCCACTACGGCAGGAGCCAACCAATTCTTATAATAGCCATGATATATCACAACCTGCAATAAGTGGGAATAAACCCTTAGTACAAGAAGGTACTCAGCTGGACTTACCCATCATAAACTAGAAATAAAGTGACACCAAGGATCATGTAAGGCTGATATAAAGTGGGCAGCTTGACAATATTTTGCATAAACGCTTAATACAGATAAGTAATCATTAATGCTTAAGCATCAAGTTAATCATCATGAACTTATCATCTAGATTAGCACCTATACTATAGCAATCACTTTATTAGGAGCAACAATATTAACCAAAGCAGGTATAAATCGAGGTAACATTTAAATCATCATCCAATTAACCATCTGTTCAATTAATTGAATCTACGTTGCCGCTGCTCAAGTCAAGTGCTCACTATCCGGGAGCGACATTGATTCGAATCAAATTCCTATCCAGCTAGAGGGGTATTTCTAACACAAACTGAAACATTCTTGATTTCCATGAAGGGAAATCCACAGAAATGAAGTGTAAAATGACAAAACATTGCGTCAATTTACCCAAATCTCAGTGATACACAAAGTCATACATGAATATCAGAGTACAATAGAGAGTTTTACATAAATTATTCTCTTCACCACGCAGGGCGAAACACACTCACACAAGCATCTAGAACAGCATCTGATGTAGATAGCAGTGGAAATCGATCTCCTAGAACCAGCTCGAGTGTAGAACAGACCCTCTAGTCCTCCCAATCATCGCCCTCGTAGTCGTACTCGGGATCAGAACCTATCAAAAATCTATTAGTACACTTGGTACTAGCCACGCATTGCCCACCGTATGCTTGCATTGCTTTATAGAAAGTGGAATGCATCGAGGGAAGTAGAAAGAGACCTATTTAGGCTATGGGTTTCCTATGTAAGTGGTTAATATTTTAATAATAAGATATTTATCAGGTTTTAACCCATCTTATTCACACGTTTTTCCCCAAACCCATCACACACATCACATTTTATCTCACTCTCTCTCTAGGCGACGAGATTGACTCTCGCTCAGATCTCGCCTCAACGGCCAAAGCCGAAATCCAACACAAAACCCAGGGGAAAGGTAGAAAAGGACTCCTCTCTCTAATCAAGTGAAGCGTAGGTCATGGGAATGTCCATATCCGCGGACGCGCCTATACGTATAGATTGATCAACTCTGCAGAGCGTGTACACCTGGTAATCCACAAGATCACCATCCTCGATGATCCGGCTCGTGTAGGCTGATTCCGACTGCCTCCCAACTGGTACAGTACCACCCTACCACTCAGCCCTAGGCCACCTCGGTGTCCACCAAAACGCTGAGATTGTGAGATGTAGTACTGGGCCCCCAAGGTCACTACACTGTCTTAGGAGGGTGTGGGTCCCCATGCCCGTACCTCCCTACACTATCACCTTCCAACCTAGTAGTAGTGGTACCGCCTTAGTCGGTCGGGTAATCGTCCCCCGCCCATCAAAAGCGAGTGGTGTGCACAAAAGTCCCAAGGTTCCAGTTCTTAAGACATACCTGTCCTTAGGGGGACCAGACAGGATATCTTCTCAAAAGGGGATCACCAACTCTCCCTAGTTCTACGACAGCACCTCCACCAGGGATAACCAACACCCCAGTTCACCTCACAACATACCTGCCACAGGTAACTCTCGTGAGGGATGCCCAGGTCACACCCCTCTAACAAGACTTGCCCCAAAGACTTGTCATAGGATCCTATCCGATCGACTCAACCCTCACCACTCACCTAAGACACACGCCAAGATCTCCCCAATTCTTTTATTAGGTTTACCAAGTTCTCGGCACTACGTGCCTTATACATATATGCATCTCACTCACCGGCATCACATCACAGATATAATGTGAGTAAGAGTAAAAGCAGTAATATGTAACATGCGAGCATCTAGCCTAATAGCAGGGTGAGCAGGAGTAAGGTTGCAACAAGATAAAGGGCTCAAAGTTAAGCATCTACCATGCAAAACCTATCATCATATTATTGCATAAAAAGTAAAGCACTAGCCATTCTATATTTGCATGCGTAATAGGTTCTACGAAAGTGGGTGGGGCGTGGCTACTGGCAGGTCGTCACCCAAGTCCTCGCTGTAGTCGGGGTCGTACTCCTTAGTCGGTAGGTCCTTCGGCTCTGTTAAACATAACGTAGAGTCACATTAACGACTCCTATAGAGGTGCACAAAGAAGCAACAGAAATTCAAAAGATCCAAATGCACTCAAACATAAGCCTAAGACGTAGAGCTCATTTTTAGAAAAATTTAGAAACTAGTTTGGTATTTTTCTGAGTTAAAATGAATTAGTTATGAATTTCTAAAGATTAAATGATTTTCTGAAAAAGAAAAAGAAAAGAAAAATCCAGGTAGTGACATGTGTCAAGCTCTGATTGGCCGAGAGGATGCAAGTCACTGACATGTGGGTCTAGGTCAACGGTCAGCGTTGACCGATCAACAGTCAGCGTTGACCGGTCAACGGTCAATGTTGACCGGGCCGCGACCGGGCCCGGTTGGGCCTGGGTTGGGCTGGATACGGGTCGGGCTAGCTTGGACACGTGTCGGCTCATGTCTATGCCACGTCGTGCTGCTAGGCTCCTATCGGGCCGGAGTCCACAACGGCTAGCTCATGGTGGACTACAGGCGTGCGGTGCATGGGTGCATGCATGGTTCATGGTGGACCGCGTCCACTCTCCCTTCTCTCCTCACAGCCCATGGTGCACCGGTTGCACGGATCACCATCGTAGTAGCGACTATCCCTTCTCTGCTCCTTGACCGTGCTCCCGTGCACGCCGCCATCAGCATGGCGGTCGCAAGCGGCTCCCTCGGTGGCTCTTTTTCCCCTCCCTACCGCGCATAGCGCGTCCCTTCCCAAGGCAAAACGATCCAGCTCCTCCCCTTCATCTCTACTAGCTTGATTCGAAAGGAACGACCTCGCCATGGCTGCGCACTGGCCATGGCGAGCGCGCTCTGGATGTGTTCGTGGTGGCGTGTTCCTGCGCTCCTAGGCTCGGTACTATGGTGCTTCGTTCTGGTATGTGAGTGCGAGCGTGTGCGTGACCTTGTGCGCCTCTTCTCCCTTCCTCTACTACCTAGCATATCAAGAGCAAGACCTCGCCATGGCTTGATCTGACCATGGTGACAACGCGCTGTGCATTGGCGTGCTGTGGCCAATTCCGAGCCCCTGTGGCTCGGCCAGGCCAACGAGTGCATGCACCATGTGTGCGTAAGCGTGTGATCAAAGCGTGAGGGTCATGGATTTTGCCTAGATGATCCATGGTACTGACAGGTGAGGTGGTTCCATGTCAAGCACAACCAGCGGCGACCGAGGTAAGGTGGTGAGCTCACCGTAGGTGGCGATGGTGAAAGGATACCGATGCAGGGCAAGTTGATGCCGTGTAGCCATGAAGTCATGCAGTGCAGACCGGTGGTGGAGAAGAGGAGTTTCGATGTCACCTTCATCTCCGACGAGCTCGGATAGTGCCCCCGTGGTCCTAGTTCCTCCTTGTGGCTCCTCCTTTGCCTCCCTTCCCTTCTTCCCTTCCTCCTCTCTAGAATAGTGCGGTGTGATGAAGCCACCAAGGCGGCGGCGTGTGGAGGATGGTAGAGGCTAGAGTTTGGCTCATGACTTTATAGTCCGAGCTCGTTCATGGTGGGTGAACGGTGGTGATGGAGAGAAGGGTCACGGAAGGGCGATCCGAACCCTTGGGTTAAGAGTTGGAGGAAAAGGGGTTGGTGTCATATGCACTGGGCTCACGAATTGGAATCCCAAGCGATGGAGGTGTGTACGGGTGGTGTCAGACGGTGTCAGCCGATTTCGCGGCCATGGCGGCATCGGCTTCACATGCGCGGTGCGTGCTTGGCAGGCGCAAGCGACTGGCGAGCAGGACCAGGGTTGTGGCTTGGCGCACACGGCTGGCAGAGGGGGTAGAGGGAATGTCCCCCCGCGCGTTGCGTGTCTCTAGTCCCCCCTCTTATTTCTGTTTGGGCGAAGCAGAGGAATCAGACAAGCGGGAGGAAGGGGATGAGCCTTGGGGCCCATCGGTCAGCGATGCAAGGGAGAGCGTGGCGGGTTGCGTTGCGGTGCCTTGATGGGCTAGGCTGATTGTGGCCGGTTGGGCGATGGCGGCTAAGCGGGGCAGCTGCGCAAGGCTGGCCTGACTTGGGTTGGGTAGGCCGGCTGGCTATGCGGCTCGTGGGCATGGCTGTAGGCAGAGACAGGCTAGCTCGGGTGCGTAGGCCGGCTCAGGTAATGGGCTAGAAGCGGCTCTCCTTTGCTGTTTAATTGGAAAAGTTTTTCTATTTTCTATTTTTTCTATTTTAATTACACCAAGCATTTATATGTGAGAAAACATATTGCCATGTCTTGTTCAACTCAAAAGGGTTCTACTTGATATACCTTAGGGTTTTCAACTAATTAACAAAGTCACTTTTCAACATTTATTTAATTATGAAGTCAATTAAATAAAAAGGTGTTGCTTTTAAATCAATACAAAGAACATAAAATCCAACTCAAGCATAATTTATTTAAATGCAAGGATGCAATTAACTAATTTAGGTGCTACTTGTGCAACTAGGTTAGGTTTCCTACATGACACCTCACCATTCATGGTTTTATTAGAAAAAAATTTTCTAGTTGTGGTTTTTGGTTTCCTAGACATTTCTGGGTTGTTACAGTCCTCCCCCCTCATTGGAATCTCGTCTCGAGATTTAAGGTGTGACATACCTTTCAAAGAGATAGGGGTAAAGCATTCGGAGTTCGGACTCTTTCTCCCATGTAGCTTCCCGTTCTGTGTGGTTGCTCCACTGAACCTTGCACATGGGTATCACGGTGCTTCTAGTCTCCTTCTCAGCTCTGTCTAGTATCCAGATCGGGTGTTCCTTGTACTCTAGGGTGTCCTAGATGTCCAGTGCATCTGTGTATACCTCTTGCTCTCGCAACTACAAGCACTTGTGTAGCTGAGACACATGAAACACTGGGTGTACTCCTGTTAACTCCTCGGGCAACTCTACCTTGTATGCTAACTTGCCAATCCTCTGACAAATCCTGTAAGGTCCCACGTACCTAGGTGCCAACTTTCCCTTCACATGAAATCTGACAGTGCCTCGAAGTGGGGAAACTTTGAGATAGACATAGTCCCCGACCTGAAACTCGAGGTCTCTCCGATGGTTATCTGCGTAACTCTTCTGTCAGCTTTGGGCAATCCTCAGGTTTTCTCACACTTCTGCGACTCCTTCTTCAGCATCTTTGATCTTTGCAGGGCCAAAGAATGATCTCTCTCCTACTTCTAACCACATCAGAGGGGTTCTACACTTCCTGCCATACAATGCCTCAAATGGTGACATCTTGAGACTAGCCTAGTAACTGTTGTTGTATGAAAACTCTGCGTGGGACAAACTTTTCTCCCAATTGGACCCATACTTCAACACACAAGCTCAAAGCATATCCTCCAAAATCTGATTAACCCTCTCTATCTGACCATCTGTCTGTGGGTGGTATGCGCTGCTGTAGTCAAGTCGAGTCCCTATGGCCTTGTGGTGACTCTTCATAACTTGGACACATACTGCGTACCACGATCAGACACTATGCTAGTGGGAGCTCCATGGAGTCTGAGAATGTGCTCGATGTACAGATCTGCTAGCTTCTCAACCCTGTAGTCAGTCCTCATAGCTATGAAGTGAGCTACCTTGGTCAGTCGGTCAATAATTACCCAAATTGAGTCATGGCCTTTAGGGGTTCGAGGTAAACCCACTATAAAGTCCCTGGATATGCGTTCCCATTTCCACACCGGGACGTCCAAGGGTTTAAGCAATCTGACTAGTCTTTGATGTTTAGCCTTGATCTTATTGCAGATGTCGCATCGCGTGACATGCCCAGCAATATCTGCCTTCATGTTCTTCCACCAGAACTGTTTCTTTAGATCAGCATACATTTTGGTGCTTCCTAGGTGAATACAATACTTAGAGTCATGACCCTCTTCCCAGATTTCTCGCCGCAAGGCGGGATTAGATGGTACATAGATTCTATCCTTGTACCAGTACACTCCTTGCACATCTTCCCCGAACTTGGGGCACTTGCCCCTCTTCATGAGTTCTCGGATCTCCCAAATTTTTGGACACTCCATTTGAGCATTGTGGATCCAATCCTTGAGGTTGTATTGCACTCGAAGCTCGTTCAACATGCCCATTGGTAGGATTTTGAGATGAAGTTCACCCATTTCCTGACACAACTCAGGTGGTACAGCTTCCATAGACAGATTGTGGCAGTAACTCTTTCAGCTCAAAGCATCAGTGACTACATTAGCTCTAGCCATCTGCGCTATCTCATGTTCAGATCCTCTTGAGTGAAGAAGTACTTCAGGCTCTTATGATCGGTGTATATATCACACTTATTTCCAATCAAGTAGTGCCTCCAGATTTTTAGGGCATGCACAACAGTGGCAAGCTCAAGATCATGGGTTGGGTAGCGTTGCTCATGGTCCTTCAACTATCGGGACACATAGGCAATGACTCTTTGACTTTGCATCAAAACGCAACCTAGTCCCTGTCTGGATGTATCACAAAAGACCATGAAGCCTTTCTAGATATCGGGCAAGGCAAGAACAGGAGTAGTGGTAAGCTTCTATTTCAGAGTCTAGAAGCTGTGCTCGCACTTGGGCGTCCATTCAAACTCATTAGTCTTCTTCAGTAGATTGTTCATGGGCTTGGCTATCTTTGAGAAGTTCTCGATGAATCTGTGATAGTACCTAGCTAATCCAAGAAAACTGCGGATATCTGTCACATTGCGGGGGTTGTTCCCACTCCTTCACTGCTTCAATCTTTGTGGGATCTACAGCAACTCCCTCAGCAGAGAGAACATGACTAAGGAAGGCAACTTCCTCAAGCCAAAAGTCACACTTGCTGAACTTGGCATAAAGCTGATTCTGCCTCAACTTCTCTAGAACCACTCTCAAGTGTTGCTCATGCTCTTCGGCGGTGGAAGAATAGATAAGGATGTCATCAATGAACACTACCACGAACTTGTCCAGTTCATCCATGAATACCTTATTCATCATGTTCATGAAATAAGCCAGGGCATTAGTGAGTCCGAAGGACACCACTATGAACTCATATTGCCCGTATCTGGTGACAAAAGTTGTCTTAGGAATGTCCTCGGGTCTAATTTTCATCTGACGATATCCGGACCTGAGATCAATCTTGGAAAAGAACTTGGCATCTTTTAGCTGATCTAGGAGGTCATCGATCCTGGGCAAAGGATACTTATTCTTGACTATCACGACATTCAAGTTCTGGTAGTCAATACACATCCTCATAGATCCATCCTTCTTTTTCACAAACAACACAGGGGAACCCCAGGGTGAAGTACTGGGTCTGATGTACCCTTTGTCTGGCAACTCCTTGAGCTACTTCTTCAGCTCCTCTAGCTCATCAACTGACATGCGATAGGGCCCCTTAGCAATAGGCCTGGTACCAGGTAGAAGGTCAATCACAAACTCTACATCCCAATCTAGTGGCATGCCTGGCAACTGCTCAAGAAACACATCCGGGTACACATTCACAACGGGTACCTCCTCGATTGTCTTGGCCTCTAAGGCACACAACATAGAGACTGTCTTTCCCTGATTTGGCTTACAGCGGATTATGTGACCACTCGGGTGTGTGATCTCTACATACCTTAGTGAACAAGATATCACTCCTTTGTGCTGTGTTAACCAATCCATCCCCAGTATGACATCTAGTCCCTCAGATGGAAGTAAGGTGAGATCGGCTAGAAAAGGGTAGCCCTCAATGGTGATACTCACTCCCTGACATCTCTTGGTGCATATAATGCGACCCAAAGGTGAACTAGTGTCAATGGGCTCCTTGCGTGGAGTCACAGGTATGCTATGCTCTCGTGCAAACTTGGTGGAAATGTAAGAACAAGTAGCTCCAGAGTCAAACAAGACTGAAGCTATAACTCCCTGTACCAAAAACATACCATACACCATGTCGGGAGCGTCCTAGGCGTCCTCCGTAGTAATGTGGTTGAGACGACTACGGACAGCCCTAGCAACGTTCTTGCGTAGAGCAGCAGGTGTAGCAGCCTGTCTTGCCTGGGTCAAAGTAGGCGGGGTGCCTTTCTTGATGGGGCACTCAGTGATCTTGTGACCAGGCTAGCCACAACCGAAGCAGGTGAAGGGCACGCTACATGTGGGGATGGGCGTAGCGGTCCTCCATGTGCCAGCTCCCTAAGTGGGGTGACTCAGAGCGAGACAGCTCTGAGTGAGGCGGTGGTAGTTGGCGGTGTAGGTACCACCTCCACGGCTCAGAGCGGTCACTGCTTCCTGGGTGTAGCGAGAGTGGGGCTGAGGAAGCATGTGAGCACGTGTCCTCTGCGGGGCCAGACCACGAGAGGAACTCTCGAACCGGTGCTTTTTCTCCTTGTGGAAGGTGTCCGCCTCCAAACGATCCCTCTCCATCTCTAGCACCTTGTTGACCATCTCACGAAGGGTGCGACAAGCATTACCCGAAAGGGCCACCTTGAGTCGAGGGTTCAGCCCCTTCTTGAAGCAGTACATCTTCTTCTTCTCGGTATCGGTCTCACCCGGAGCATACCTCATCATGCAGGTGAAATGAGTAGTGTATTCCTGAACCTTCTGGGAGCCCTAGGAGATGTTGTGAAACTCCTCCACCTTGGCATCCATGACACCCTCTGGAACGTGTTGCTCATGGAAGGCCTCGGTGAACTCCTCCCAAGAGATACTCCCCGAGTCCTCGTGGGTGTCGCAGTAGCTGTCCCACCATGCGTGTGCAGCGCCAGTGAGCTAGTGGGCGGCTACCCCATGCACTCCTCGTTAGTGCAGGTGGTGAGGTCTAGATTCTTTTCCATCTCATGGAGCCAGTCCTCAGCGGCGATGGGGTCATCGTCGGTGGTGTCGAAAGTGGGAGGCCTCAGCTTGAGGAAACCCTCCAACTTCCGTTAGAAGTCATTAGGAGGACCCCTGTGGCGGTGAAGCATTCCCTAAGCCAGTGTCTCCAAGAGGCGGGTTTGGCGGTCCATCACCTTCGCCAACTGTGGTGGTGGCGGCGGTGGTGGTGCTCCTCCTCCAAGATGCTGGGCGGCACCCACCCCTAGTGCAGGCTCCTCTAGTGTGGGCTCCTCCCTAACACCAAAGGGAACTCCCTGGCCTCCTCCACGGCCACGGCCATGACCATGGGCTATAGGCACGGGGGAAAGCGAGCGGTTGTTCAGACGAGCGGATCGGCGTTAAGACATCTCTCTACAGGGTCAGTTCATTATTTAACATTTTCATTAGATGTGTTGTTAAGTGGTTTTATCAATTTTAAAAAGAGATCACTATCCAACACTCATACAAAGATGCAAATAAGAACCATAAGATGCAATAAAATCCAAAATATCCATTATATTAATTTATTACAAAGCGTCATCTCTAGTAGCTATACTAACAGATTCACGGGAATCGTGCTACTCGCAGGCAGCTCAAAAAAGTGGGACATCCTACATTACTCCATAACTGCATCATATCTTTGTCCATGCAGGGCTCAACATGTCTACTACTACCTTATTACATGATTATGTGTAAAAAGTAACTACTCCTGTCCGGGAGTGGCGGGTGGTGCAGAAGGACCAGACGTGGAAGCCTCAGGGGTGCCCTCCATGGCACGGAGCTCATCATCGGAGCGGTGGATCCTCGCGACATAGGTGAGAGCATAGTCCAGCATCTCAGTCCCTTGAACCTCTAAGTAACCCTCAATTGGGCAAGCCTTGAAGTTGAGCTTGGTGGCCTCAACGTGGAAAGGCTGTCTGTGCAGTTTCTTGCGCATCCTAGGTAAGAGGACGTCCTGGACCTTTCTGATCTCCTGGACATGCTTGCGATCAGCGTCGATCCAAGCCTGGCTAATGCGGTTCACCATGTCCTGAAGGTACTCGGTGCTCTTGATGTAGTGAACCAGGTGGTGCATGTTGTAGGTGGTGGTGACGGCAGCCTCCACATCTAGCTTCTCCATCGTGTTGCAATGGGCCTCCAGGGCAAGCTTCCTGATGCCACGTTGTTTCTCCTTCTCATGGAACTCCCTCAGGGTAAGCCTCTGACGCTCAATCTGATCCTCGCACTCAATCACCTTGGACTCAAGATAGTCATGGCGAAGCTCAGCCTCCCCAACCTTGTTCTTGAGATTGGCGATCTCCTTCCGAAGTGACTGCTCACGGTTCTCGTAGAAGGTCTTCATCCTATCATAGCCCATGCACTCCTTCTCGAGCTTGCCGACCATCTCCCCCTCCTTGCGCTCCACCTTGAGGAACTCCTCGTCGCAACGGAACAGGAGGTCTCGATAGCGGCGGTTCTACATCTCTACATCCATGATGTAGCGATCATGGGCGATGATGTACTACGCAGAGGCCCTCAGATAGGGGTCAACCTCGTCACACACAGCACAGTCTACAGCAGTGATCTACGGCTCCGAGAACCTATTGAGGTATAGAGCGGCAGGCAGCAGGCGGTACGGTCCTGTCCTGAGGTAGTCATGTGCGTCACGCATCACACTACGAAGAGCTATGCATGAGATGGACTGTATGCACGAAGCAATGGAGTTCTCCACCTCTAGTGTCTCGAAGGCATGCAACACGAGTACGAACTCACTGGCGGGGACCTTGAGGTGGACCATGATGTGGCCCTCGAACCCATCGGGTCCAGGCTCACCCTGGCACACATACTCAATCTGCTCTGTGGGGACGCTTAGTGAGTCCAGCACGTCGTACAGGATCGTGGTGAACCCATGGTAGGCTAGTCCGTCCACATGGAGCTCGACAACAGGGGCTATCTACAAATTAACCGTAAGACGGAGTCAGTACCTTGTTGTATATGTAGTAACTTGTATATTATAGAGTGAAACTTGGTAATACAAGACGAAACAATGTAACTTCGAGTGATACTTGGTGATTCCTGAGTGAAACAGGGTGATTCAGGGTGGAACGGAACGATGTGATAGGTAAGGTGCAGCGAAATGTAGGTAAGAGAGTGTGAAATTGAGGTAAGCCATGCATGAAAATACAGCACGGTTGGTAATATAACCGAAAGTTCAAGATCTTTCCTAATTCTATTGTCCAATCCTACGGGTCCGTCCTAGGGTCAAGCATGGCTCTGGTACCAACTGAAATGTTCTTGATTTCCACGAAGGGAAATCCATAGAAATGAAGTGTAAAATGACAAAACATTCCATCAATTTACCCAAATCTCACTGATACACAAAGTCATACACGAATATCAGAGTACAATAGAGAGTTTTACATAAAATATTCTCTTCGCCACGCAGGGTGAAACACACTGACACAAGCATCCAGAACAGCATCTGACATAGATAGCAGCGGAAATCGATCTCTTGGAACTAGCTTGAGCATAGAACAGACCCTCTAGTCCTCCCAATCATTGCCCTCATTGTCGTACTCGGGCTCAGAACATATCAAAAATCTATCAGTACACTTGGCACTGGCCACGCATCGCCCACCCTATGCTTGCATTGCTTTATAGAAAGTGGAATGCATCGAGGGAAGTAGAAAGAGACCTATTTAGGTTGTGGGTTTCCTATGTAAGTAGTTAATATTTTAATAATGAGATATTCATCAGGTTTTAACCCATTTTATTCACATGTTTTTCCCCAAACCCATCACACACATCACATTATATCTCACTCTCTCTCTAGACGATGAGATTTTATCTCACACGAGTGCGCGCACCATGTTTGCGTAAGCATGTGATCAAAGAGTGAGGGTCACGGATTTTGCCTAGATGATCCATGATACTGACAAATGAGGTGGTTCCATGTCAAGCACAACTGACGGCAAGCGAGGTGAGGTGGTGAGGTCACCGTAGGTGGCGATGGCGAAAGGATACCGGTGTAGGGCGAGTTGATGCCGTGTAGCCATGAAGTCGTGCAGTGCAGACCGGTGGTGGAGAAGAGGAGTTCCAGCGTCACCTTCGTCTCCGACGAGCTTAGATAGTGCCCCCATGGTCCCAGTTCCTCCTTATGGCTCCTCCTTTGCCTCCCTTCCCTTCTTCCCTTCCTCCTCTCTGGAACGGTGCGGTGTGATGAAGCCACCAAGGCGGCAACATGTGGAGGATGGGAGAGGCTAGAGTTTGGCTCGGGACTTTATAGTCCGAGCTCGTTCATGGCGGATGAACGGTGGTGATGGGGAGAAGGGTCACAGAAGGGCGATCCGAACCCTTGGGTTAAGAGTTGGAGGAAAAGGGGTTGGTGTCATATGCGCTGGGCTCAGCCGATTTCGCGGCCATGGCAGCATCGGCTTCACGCTTGCGGTGCGTGCTTGGTGGGCGCAAGCGACTGGTGAGCGGGACTGGGGTTGTGGCTTGGCATGCACAGTTGGCAGAGGTGGCAGAGGGAATCTCCCCTCGTGCGTTGCATGTCTCTGCTCCCCCCCTCTGATTTTCATTTGGGCGAAGCAGGGGAATCGGACGAGCCGGAGGAAGGGGATGAGCCATGGGTCCTGTCGTTCAGCGACGCAAGGCAGAGCGCGGCGGGTCGTGTTGCGACGCCTTGATGGGCCAGGCCGATTGCGGTCGGTAGGGCGATGGCGGCTAAGCGAGACAGTTGCGCAAGGCTGGCCCGACTTGGGTTGGGTAGGCCGGCTGGCTATGCGGCTCACGGGCATGGCTGCATGCGGAGACAGGCCGGCTCGGGTGCGTAGGCTGGCTCGGGCAATGGGCCAGAAGCGGCTCTCCTTTGCTATTTAATTGGAAAAGTGTTTCTATTTTATATTTTCTCTATTTTAATTACGCCAAGCATTTATATGTGAGTAAACATATTGCCATGTCTTGTTCAACTCAAAAGGGTTCTACTTGATATACCTTAGGGTTTTCAACTAATTAACAAAGTCACTTTTCAACATTTATTTAATTATGAAGTCAATTAAATAAAAAGATGTTGCTTTTAAATCAATACAAAGAACATAAAATCCAACTCAAGCATAATTTATTTAAATGCAAGGATGCAATTAACTAATTTAGGTGCTACTTTTGCAGCTAGGTTAGGTTTCCTACATGACACCTCACCATTCATGGTTTTATTAGAAAAAAAATTTGTAGTTGTGGTTTTCGGTTTCCTAGAAATTTCTAGGTTGTTACACAAACCGTGCAGACCCCACGCCAGGGTCGCACAAGTCACCTTTGGTACAGTTCAGGAATCGTGGGTTTGACTGATGCCGCATCTCCAAGGGCAACACTCTGCCAGGTGATAGGGACTTAACCCCCCTTGGTCTTATGCCAATGTCTCCAAGCACATCCTTACTTTCTCCAGAATGCGCACTTGACCCCTCGATTCCCAGCTTAAACTGTAGTACTCAACTTCGTGGTCGGAATGACTTATCCGACCAGCTAAGTGTTAGACTGTGTTCAACATGACTCAAGGACGTATAGCGAATCGGTCCTTAAATGACTTAGACGGGGATAGATCCACACCCAAGACCTCCATGCCTTGTTGTTTCACTATCGTCATCCCGCCCGGTCTCATTTTATTTTATTTACACATGGTTCCTTTCCACGATAGCAAATATAGCCAACCGTGTAATATATAAATATCCCTAAAGCTCACAGGTGACAGGAAATCACCTAATTTCTACCGCTTAAAGCAGGGCTAAGCAATTACTCGAACCTAAACCTAAATAGGATTCAAGGTATACTTTCTGGACAAGGATAAGATATATATGCAGCAAGTGTTTTCATCCAACACCTAACACTTAATGCAACAATACATATAACATATATACTCAATTGTATTTTTAGAAATTAGGAGGCTTATAATGCTCCGGGGCTTGCCTGGGATCCAACACTAAGTCAGTGTTTGTGAGACACCACTCGCTGAGTACTTCTATCTTTGGTATAGTTCCACCAAACACCATCTTCAGGTTTAGCTCCACATCATGTCCTCCATGTGGTGCATCTAGCATACCTAGATGAGATTCAAGTGTATGAATACATAGAAGTACCACAAGCAACCATTTATGCAAGCACACCAAGTTTAATATAAGCACCTAGAGCTATGTAACTTAATCATCACTAAAGTACAACATAGGAGATAATAAGGACATCAATCATGACCAAGTCACACAAGATCTCAAGTGTATCAACCTAGTTTCATCAAAGCTATGAGTCACACTTAGCACCACACAAACACGGTAAAGTGAATCAAAGCATTAAAACTAGAATCTGCCACTGTCTGGACATCAAAACAGCAGTTGAGTAATTTAATCATAACTAGAGATCTACAACTCCAAATGATGTGAAACAAGACATTCTAGAGATCTTATGAAATTTTCTACACTTCATTTATAATTACCTAAGCCTGAGTCCCAAGTTTAACTAGTCGAAAAGATGAAACTACAGAATCTGATCTGGTCCAAACAGAAAGCAACCAAATCTAGGACCTGACTTTAAACATCTATAACTCAAAAACTACTTGGCCAAATGCCACCAAATTTTAACACAAGCTAGTTTAATAACTTATCTACAACTCTGTTATAAACAACTTTCCTAGCAAACATCATTAATAAGGTGTGGTTAATTAAGTCCTAGAAACTGTCCAGAAACCACTATAATTGGATTATAAAACAAAATAACACTTCACTACACCTGTGAAACGAAACCTGAGCATAACCAAGTTTACTAACAGTTTGTACTTATCACATACATGCTAGAAAACATCATGGCTAAACCCAAATCATTTATTCAATTGCCTTTATTAATTTATTTTAGATGCTTAGATAGAATTATACACATATAACCAAAGTGCATAGCAAATTCTACAAAAATTATGGAAGCTCCCATATACATCCAATAGACTACTATACAAATTTCAGATCATTTGCATGAGTAAAACAACCTTTATGAAAAAGACAAATAGCTTAAGTTAAATAACCCTAGAGAGCAATTTAAACCTATATCTCACTCATCCAGCATCCAAAGCTCATGAAATTTTAACCACAATTCCCACATAACCTTAGGAGACTACCATAACAATTTCACCTAAATTGGAGCACCACAACTCAAGATATAAAAATGACAAGCAACATAATATAGATTTTCTTATTTATCAAGGTTAAATCAAAACCTTAAGAAAACAGTGAGCAACTAGTATGTTTAATATTTTTTCCTAGCAAGTACATGTCATCATAAAACTAACATAATAAGAATCACTATTTTTGGAGTTCTAAAACTCAAGATATGGCTCTAGTCAAGTTTATAAGCATTTTTGGAGTACTTTTCAAGGTTAAATAGAAACACTAGAAAACTTCTACAAGCATATAACATATTATTATTCTACTACAAAGATCTTTCCTCAAGGTTTCCAAAAAGTACACATTTGCTATTTTTGGAACTTCCTAGCATGAGATATGGATTTTCAAAAATTAACACCAATTTGTAATTCAAAAATCCAGAATAAACCACCCCAAGTTAAATACTAGATCCACCCGGTTGCGCACCCAAACTAATCACCGTTTAACTGACATGTGGGACCCTCTGCCCAGTTGGGCCCACTTGCCATACACATAGAGAGACAGAGAGAGGAGACGGTCTTCTTCTTCAAAATGGTAGAGCAAGGGAGTTGGCGGAGCGTCGGGCCAGTTTTGCTAGTCGGCAGGGGTGGCGCTAGTTGCGAGTGGCAGCAGCGTGGCCATCCTAGGCCATGCACACACCTGAGAAAGGGCGCAGCTCACCTAGGAGCAGCCCACAGCGGCATGACCATGAGCATGCGTGGCCATGGCGGTTGTTGCAGGCGGCAGTGGTGCTACCGCAGTTCTGGCGGCTGGTGGCGACATTGGCGGCGAGCGGTGGTGGTTGAGCATCCCCAACACAAGGGGCACCCAGTGGTGCTTGTGGCTTAACCCAAGGAGGCTTGAGGTGGCTTGGCCATGCGAGGTCGGCGGCGTCGAGATGGCCGTGCCAGTGACGGCGGCTTTTGGTGGAAATTGTCCGTGACGAGCACACACGAGGGAGGTAGGGATGCAAGGCAGACACGGTGGTGTGCTTTGCTTGGCTTGTGACTAAGCCATTCAGCGAGAACGATGGCGTGGCTATGAGCTCTGGAGCTCGGCCATGGCGGTGGCGCTCGGTGAGCAACAGCGAGGCAAAGGCAGTGGCAACGGCTCCTGGCAAGCATGCGCAAGGTGTAGGGGAAGTTCCCAGGGCCTATGGCGGCTTGGCTTGGTTGCAGGTGTGTGAAGCTGTGGGATGCCGAGTAGCTCAGCCCACGGCGGCCATGGCTGCGGCACCCGCACTCGCGAGCCCAGAGCGGAGCAGAGGCGAGATAGGAGTGGGAAGGCGCTCTGGAGCTGCTCGGGCTTCACCAACACAAGAGGGGGGACAAGGACGCGCGGCCATGTAGTGGGGGCATGACTCGCGCGCAGTCGCCACGTGGGGGACACGCATTGCCCATTGCAACATTCAGCCCAACAGGTGGCAGGTGATGGAGTGGCCGACGTGGGACACCGTTTTGGGCCTATTACGGGCCGATTTGGACTTTGGGCTTTTAACGAAGTTTGAAGCCCATATGAAGCTCTAAAATTTTCATTTAGGGAGCAAGGTCATTAGAGCTGTAGATTAGGAAATAATCAGTCCCCAAATCCCCAGTGTCAACATGTTAAGCTAGGGCACGGTTTTTGGGGATTTTGTAATGCCAAACTTGGTCAAATTGATCCCAACTTTTTACATGTTGTTCTCCAATGAATTGTTTCCAACTTTAATTTTTGGGTCAACTTGAGTTACTTAACAAAATTCAAAGAACGTGAGATGCCAATGTCGATGACGATGAGTTCTAGACTTAGAAAATGCTAAGTGTTGGAAACAGCCCTAAATCTGACTTCTAGGCCCTTTTTGAGGATGTCCCACACATTTTCATGACTTGACTCTTAAACAAAGTTTGTTCCTTATAAAATTATCTACAACTTTGTTAAAGGGTGCATAGTCACACAAAGCTTCTAGGTCACACTTTTGAAATGGTCAAACAAAAGTGTTCTAGGGTCCACACATGGTCAACCATCACTTAGAAGCACAATTGGGCAAAATGATCAATATGAACATTGTTCCATTAAGTGTCCTAAGTGCAGTTAAGGTGCTGTAGAGGCAAAACATACACACCATTGTTGGGTATTTTTAACGCACGCAGAGAAATCCGCAAGCGCACAGATACCGATGTAGCTTTCACCCGGGAGTATTCTAGAGTATCGATTTCCATGGGGAACGTGAAGTGTACTAGAGAATCAAGGCTGTCCAAGGATAAAGATAAGGCAAGAAAGATATATATATTTTTTGCAGGAAGAGAGGAACTTTCTAGGGTTTTCTAAGTTGATTAGGTGATCAAGATCGGGCTTACTATACTTTACTTACTATAGAGTAACAGTACCTTTCTGACTCTCGAAAGAGACTGGGAAGAAAGTAGTCGGCGGAAGGCTGCCAAAAGCTCTATGAAACACCAACCCGAATGGGGTGGATTGCAATGGCCAGACAGAGCTATCACCTCTGAGGGCTACCACAACTAACCATGAGATTGGGCGCAAACTCAGGTAAACTATAGCCTAGACACCATGTCTATGCTAGGGTTTACAACTCTAGCCAAATATTATAACTAGAGCACTCAAATACAAGTGGAGTTCAACTAAATAGAATAAAGTAAGAATTAAATAAGAACTTAGAACTTAGAAATAATAATTGAAGAACCTGGAGATTGCTGAATGACGAACCAGATGCTACAAAAGTATAATGTTGAGGAATATCTGACAGATCCAACTCCTCCTCAACTCTCTCCTCCTATCTCTCCCTATTTTCTAGATACAACTAGATGAACTAGAACTATATCTAGATGAACTAGAACTAGAACTAGATGAACTAGAGGGACCCTCTTCTACTTGGATGAAGAATTGAAACCCTAGCTTTTGATCTGTAGAAGAGATATGGTACCAAACCCTAGGTGGAGCCTTGGTTATATAGGCCTCTAGGAAGCACCACAACCCTCGGATCAAACCGATCTTGATCTACGATTATTATTGATCCTCAAAGGAGGTGGAGGCAAGATCCAGGAGGTCGCTCCTGATTGGCTCTGTAGCCTCGGCGGGCGCCCAAGGAGGGGGCGGGCGCCCCACTTTCGGGCCCGTTTCGCCTCCCATTTGTTTCCAAAGTCTTCTCATATCTTCTAGATTCCAGAAAAGTTGTTCGTACCCCTTTTGTCTGTATGTAAATCTGACATGTGAGCCTTCCTTGGTTCTTTTCAGCTGACACCCTGCAGAAACAAACATTCACCAAAACTCATGGAATTCTGTCAGTAAACCCCCAATATCTATGTAGTAATTATGTTTAGGTCCTTTTTCATGTTTTGTTGATGGTTAAAATTGACACTTATCTACCGTCAACAAACTCCCCCAAGCTTACCCTTTGCTCATCTCTGAGCAAAGATAAACTCAGTGATGGATCAGGAGTTGCTACAATGCTTTCACGCCTCAAAAGTACACATGCGTTCAAACAAGAACTCTTCTCCGGTTTAGAGTGAACTATCCTGACTTTCAAACTTACCCATATTACCTTCCACCATGGGACTTGTAGCCATCACTTGGGTCTTGATCAGTTGAAAGATAGAATGGTCAAGTCAAGCACTATGTCTCTAGCTCTTTGATCAACCTTTATTCTAGAGTTTTGCAAGATTTTCAAATAAAACTCAGAGATTCCTATATATGACCTTCTCAAGTCTCTCCTTTGTGGTATTTCTAGATCCTTACCAAGGCATTAAGAGTGTATGCCTTCTCTCTTCTCTCAAAATATGTGGTATTTTTGGCATAAGGCATAATAGCATTGTCTTCTCTCTCTCACCCTACAACTTAATAGGCTTATGTGGAGCTCATAGGTGGGGAGACAGCGCATACATACTTGCAAACATATATTGCACAGTCAAAATATGGATCTAGAGGAATGAGTCCAGCCATACAGTCAAATCAAGATGTGCATGTGTGTGGTCCTAGATATATGGGTTGAGTGGATATATGGTGACAGTGAAAAATAGCGATGATGGTGAGTAGAAACAAAAGGGTAAAGAAATGATAATGGTGAACACCTAATTCTACTTTTGCTCCTTGAAGAAATTTATACCTCTTGACTTTGAAGAATTTGGGGAGAACTTAGGCTGCTCAAGACCTTTCTTATGTTGGGACATTTGTCCTCTTCATTTCTTCTCTTTTTTTTCTTTCTTCTTTTTTTTTTCTTTTTTTTCAGAGCACCCAAGCCTTGTTTGGAAATATTGATGGAGGTAGTAATAGGAATAATTGGAGCTTTATTGGATAACAAAAGGGGCTAGCAATGGATGACGGGATTTTTTTCATGCTCACTCCCAGTGTAGGAGTAGAACAATTTTGGGATGTGTCTAAATGGAAAGTATGTGGATGCGTACTTCTGGGGTAGAAGCAGCATATATGGGTGGAGTGTATGTGATCTTGATTTTAACCGCATGACCAATCCCTAAGGGTCAACACAACTTGACCATACTCAATGCTCACAAGCAGTAAATATAAGTGAAAGTTTTTCTAATCTAACAAGCATGATATATGATTGTGGTAGGAATTTAAACTCTCATCATATAGGAACTCATCATGCAGTAGTTTAATTTTTCAAAAGATAAATTCTCTAGAACTCTAGTATCACTTAGAACAAGATAAATAGCAGCTCAGACCTTCCCATATCATACTCGTCAACTACCTAGACTTAGATCAAGCATTTGTCACCCATAAGTTTTAGGTTCAGAGTAAATCTTAGATCAAAACAGTGTGTCCAAAACTTGGGAGAGTTCTAGGTTGAAAATAGACACTTGAAAGGAATTACAGCAGAGCAACTATTCATTATTTCCATAAGAGTTTATCACAGGGATTTATTTTAGCAAAATGAAACTTAGCACACTCTCCTATATTTATTTAGCAAGCTTAAAGATCATACATAAATATATAGAAAGGGAAACATTTATTTGGCTTTCTAAAGGTTATGCATCTTTTTATTTGTTTCATATATCAAAGAATAAATATATAAGTAAATAGATAGGTAAGAAAACACTTAGCTATATACATGGGGAATGCTCTCCCCCAAGCTGGATGTTGACATAGTCATTCTGTTTGTAGATTGATGTAGGTCTCACTCTTCTCAAACTTCCCAAATCATGTAGAACTCAAATAGACAACAAAACTTGTGGAACTAATTAAGTGTTTAGGTGTTCGAGCCTTAGTTGTCTAGAGCCGTTACAAAGGAGTTTTTAAATTGCATCTTTAAATTGCAAAAATTCAATTACATCAATTTCTTCTAAGTTTTTAGATTCAAGAAAAACTTTCAAACGTTGACTATTTACCTTGAATATGTTACCTGAATCATCCTGAAGTGTGATAGCACCATGGGATGCAACTTCAATCACCTTGAATGGTCCTTCCCATTTGCTTCTAAGTTTTCCATGACTGAAGAGCTTCACTCTTGAGTTGAACAGTAGAACTCTATCTCCAGGCTTGAATTCCTTATGCTTGATTCTCTTATCATGCCATCTTTTGGTTCTCTCCTTGTAAATCTTGGAGTTATGATAAGCCTTTTCTCTCCATTCCTCCAGCTCAGATATTTGCATCTGACGATTCTTACTAGCTAGATGGAAATCCATGTTCCATTTCTAGATTGCCCAATGAGCTTTAAATTCCAATTCAACAGGCAAGTGGCATGTTTTCCCATATACAAGCTGATAAGGCGACATTCCTATGGGTGTTTTGTATGTAGTCTGGTATGCCCATAGTGCATCATGAAGCTGGTGCTTCCATTTCTTTCCCATCTCATCCACGGTCTTCTACATAATGTTCTTGATTTGCTTATTTGACGTTTCTGCTTGACCACTTGTTTGGGGATGGTATGGAGTTGCAACATTGTGTTTGACTCCATATCCTGCTAGGAACTATCTGAAGGACTTATCAATGAAGTGTGATCCTCCATCACTTATGACCATTCCTGGCATTCCAAACCTTGGAAATATCACTTCATGAAACATCTTCTTAGCATGCTTGGAATTGGCAGCTCGACATGGTAAAGCTTCTACCCACTTGGATACATAGTCAACTGCCACCAAGATGTATTTAGCATCTCCTGACTTCTAGAATGGTCCCATGTAATCAATTCCCCAAACATCAAACAACTCTATTTGGAGGTTGTTCTGAAGTGGCATTGCATCCCGAGTATTTATGTTTCCATGTTTTTGACATTTGGCACATCTTCTAACAAACTCCTTTGTATCTTGATACATCGTTGGCTAGAAAAATCCACTTTGCCAGATCTTTGCATTTGTGTGAAATGCTCCATAATGTCCTCCATAGGGTGATGCGTGACATCTCTCTATGATTTTCATGGCTTCAACCATTGGGACACATTTCCGTAACAATCCATCAGCACATACCCAATAGAGATACGGATCCTCCCACAAGTGGCAACGAGCTTCATATTTGAGCTTTCTCTTGTCTCCTCCTGATGGAACATAGCCTACAACCATATAGTTCACAATATCCACATACCAAGGGTCCGAGTGTGTTACCATGAGGAGTGTGTCGTCCCTCAGATAGTCATTGATAGGTAACTCATGTGTTTCCTTATATTGAAGCCTAGACAAGTGATCGGCTACTGAATTCTCTACTCCTTTCTTATCTTTTATATCAATGTCAAATTCTTGGAGCAAAAGAATCCATCTTATAAGACGGGGTTTAGCATCTTTCTTAGTAAGCAGGTATTTAAGGGCAGCATGGTCTGAATAGATGATTATTTTTGCTCCAACTAAGTAAGATCTAAACTTGTCTATTGCAAAGACAACTGCCAACAACTCTTTTTTAGTGGTAGAATAATTGAGTTATGGCCCGGTTATGGTTTTGCTAGCATAGGATATAGCATAATGCTTCTTATCTTTTGTTTGGCCGAGAACGGCACCAATAGTAAAGTCGCTAGCATCACACATGATCTCAAAAGGTAGCGTCCAATTAGGTGGTTGGATGATTGGAGCTAAAATGAGTGCCTGCTTAAGAGTTTGGAAAGCTTCATGGCACTCATTATTGAAGATGAAAGGTGCATCCTTAGCTAATAGGCTAGTGAGGGGTCTAGCGATTTAAGAAAAGTTTTTGATAAAACGCCTATAGAACCTCGCATGGCCTAGAAAGCTTTGGATTCCTTTCACATTCGTGGGAGCTGGAAGTTGTTCAATGACTTCAATCTTTGCTCTATCCACTTCTATCCAATGTTCGGACACTTTGTGTCCTAGCACTATTCCTTCCCGAACCATAAAATGACACTTTTCCCAGTTCAGGACTAAGTGCTCCTCTTCACATCATTATAAGACTCTGTCTAAATTCTCTAAACAGTCATTGAAGGTTTTGCCATAGATGGTAAAGTCATCCATGAACACCTCCATGATTTTCTCGATCATCTTGGAGAAGATAGACATCATGCACCGTTGGAAAGAAGCTAGGGCATTGCACAATCCGAACAACATTCGTTGGTATGCGTAAGTTCCATACGGGGATGTGAAAGTGGTCTTACTTTGGTCATTGGGTTGGATTGGGATTTGGTGATATCCGGAATACTCATCAAGGAAGCAAAAGAAAGAGTGGTTTGCAAGCTGTTCTAACATTTCATCAATGAAGGGTAACAGGAAGTGATCTTTCCTTGTAGCCTTGTTGAGTTTTCGATAGTCTATGCACATTCTCCACCCAGTGACAGTTCATTGAGGAATGAGTTCATTATTTTCATTTGTAACAACTGTCATCCCTCCTTTCTTTGGTACCACTTGGACTAGGCTAACCCATTCACTATGTGGCAGAGGATAAATAATCCCAGCTTGGTAAAGTTTTAAGACATCTTTCTTAACAATCTCTCGCATAGCGTTATTAAGTCTCAGTTGTGGTTCTCTTGTCGGTGAGATGTTAGGATCTGTAGGGATACGATGCGAGCAGAGAACAGGACTAATTCCTATGAGGTCATGGATTGAGTAGCCTATAGCTGATCTATGTCTTTCTAGGACAGTGATAGGCCTATAGGTTTCTTCTTGGGAAAGCTTGTCACTTATGATGACAGGAGTTTCTAGATTATTATTGAGAATGACATATTTCAAGCCAAGAGGAAGAGGTTTTAGGTCAATTGAGGGTTGTGGAGGCACCTCCAAAGGGTCTAGCTCGACAGGTTCTGCTAGCTCTTCCTCTTCTTCAATGAAGTGTTCATTATTGAAAAGAGGTTGGGCCATGTTTTCTAGAGATGCCATTAAAACTTCCTCAATAGGATCTTGTTCGGGCTTGGGTTCTACTATTGCGTTGTGTGAGTGTGCAAGCGAGACATCAATAGTAGAGTTTCCCAACTTTAAATTCAAGAGACTTTGTTTTGGTCGCTCTTGAAAGAGTGTCCCCAAAGGTACACCAATCAAAATGGACCTGTTCGAGATGTCATAGATGTGAAAGTCTAGATGATACTCAGAACCTCTTATGTGCAAGGGAATAGACCTCACGACCCCACAACTTTCTAGAGTAACTCCAGAAGGAGTTCTTAAAAGCTTATGAGATGAGATTAAGGACTCGTTGGGGCAAAGTTCTTTAGCCAAAGCCTTAGAAATAATGTTCATCCCAACGGTAGGACTATAATGAGCCTCTATGGTTGTCTTCTTTAGGATGCAAGTTAGAACATCAGAGGGGGCAATGATTCGGGCTACCTCACTGGATAACTCCATTTCTACCAACTACTCATGGCTCATGATGGCCGAGAGTCCCTTGATGTGTTCCATTAAGAAGGGATCATTGCATGGAATATCATCATCCTTAAATGGTGTAGAGTGTTCTAGAGGCTTTACTTGAACTGGAAAGTTTGAAGCATTCCCAAAATCTTCAAAAAGACCATCCTCAATTTTAGAGAGGAATGTGGAAGGATGGGGCTCATCATCTTCCAACATATTTTGTGTTTTCGTAGGAGATTCTTTGACAACCAAATCATTAGAAGAATCTAAAGGAATTTCAGATTCGGTTGCATGTATCTCCTCTTGTTGGTCAGGGCATGGCTCAACTTCTTTTTCTTCTTTAGGAAACTCATCAAAAATGCTAGTGTAGGGAGTGTTTTCAAGGATTTTCTCAAGGATAGCTCACCCCTCACTAAAGGACATGTGCGTGAATGAGCCTCCAGAAGATATGTCGAGGTGCAAAGCAGCTTCTTTGCTAAGACCATGGTAGAAGTGATTTAGAAGGACGTGGTCAGGCAAAGACAGGTCTGGACTAGTGTTTTTAAGGCTTGTGAACCTAGCCCAGGCTGCTCCTAGAGTCTCCTTCTTCTGTTCAAATTTAAGAATTTCTATTTGAAGGGCATTAACTTTAGAAATAGGGAAGAAAGCGAGACCAAATTTGACTCGAAGTTCATCCTAGTTTCCATTTACTCCTCCTATGGTATGAGCATACCATTGCTTTGCTATTCCTAAAAGGGAGAATGGAAACAATTTCCATTTAAGGGTCTCTTGTGTCATGCCAGCGATAACGAGGCAAGAACACAAGTGCTCAAATTCCTGAAGGTGGGTATAAGTATTTTCATCTTTTAACCCAGAGAAGGATTGCGCCTGCACCATGGCTATAAAGCCAGGTTTGAGTTCATAGCTAGATGCTGTAATTTGGTTTGATGATTGTGGTGGCTCTAATAACTTGCCCTTTGGTGCAGAGAATTTATGAATAGGAGTGGAATCCATATGGTAAGGTGGTTGTGGTAAAAAGATGGTAAAAGGAAAAGGATACATGGACAAACTTGGTTCTAAACTAGCACAGCTACCGTTCCCTGACAACGGTGCTAGAAAGCTTGTTGGGTATTTTTAACGCACACAGAGAAATCCGCAAGCACACGGATACCGATGTAGCTTTCGCCCGGGAGTATTCCAGAGTATTGATTTCCACGGGGAACGTGAAGTGTACTAGAGAATCAAGGCCGTCCAAGGATAAAGATAAGAGAAGAAAGATATATATATTTTTGGTGGGAAGAGAGGAACTTTCTAGGGTTTTCTAAGTTGATTAGGTGATCAAGATCGGGCTTACTATACTTTACTTACTATGGAGCAACAGTACCTTTTCGACTCTCGAAAGAGACTGGGAAGAAAGTAGTCGGGGGAAGGCTGCCAAAAGCTCTACGAAACACCAACCCGAACGGGATGGATTGCAATGGCCGGACAGAGCTGTCACCTCTGAGGGATACCACAACTAACCGTGAGATTGGGTGCAAACTCAGGTAAACTATAGCCTAGACACCACATCTATGCTAGGATTTACTACTCTAGCCAAATATTATAACTAGAGCACTCAAATACAAGCGGAGTTCAAGTAAATAGAATAAAGTAAGAATTAAATAAGAACTTAGAACTTAGAAATAATAATTAAAGAACCTGGAGATTGCTGAATGACGAACTAGATGCCGCAAAAGTACAATGTTGAGGAAGATCTGACAGATCCAGCTCCTCCTCAGCTCTCTCCTCTCTCTCTCCCTATTTTCTAGATACAACTAGATGAACTAGAACTATATCTAGATGAACTAGAACTAGAACTAGATGAACTAGAGGGACCCTCTTCTATTTGGATGAAGAATTAAAACCCTAGCTTTTGATCTGTAGAAGAGATATGGTACCAAACCCTAGGGGGAGCCTTGGTTATATAGCCCTCTAGGAAGCACCACAACCCTCGGATCAGACCGACCTTGATCGACGATTATTATTGATCCTCAAAGGTGGTGGAGGCAAGATATAGGAGGTCACTCCAGATTGGCTCTGTAGCTTGGGTGGGCGCCTGTAACACCCAAAAATTTCAAATTTTAGAATTAGTGGGTTCCAGATAATTTAAATAACATTTAATGGGAAATTAAAATTTAAGAAATATTTGGTGTTGCATTCGTGTTGTTGCATTTATTTTATTTTGTGGTGTGGACTTTATTTTATTTTGATTTGGATTTGAAAAATTCTATTTGGAATAGTTTGGTAAATAAGCAAATAAAGAAAAGAAAGAAGAAAAAAAAAGAATAGCTTACCTTCTTACCTGGCAGCCGACCGCCTGGCCCGATGGCCTGCTCTCCCACGCTGGCGCCTGGGCCGCTCCGCGTGGGCCGCTGCCGCCTTTCTTTCCTCCACGCACGACACCGGGTGGGCCGGCCCAGCGTCGCTGTGACGAGCCGCGCGCCCTCTCCTTGGTCGCTGACGGGTGGGGGCCACATGTGAGACGCACCTTCCTCCTCGCGTCGTAACCGAGCCGGATTCAAGCTCGCAATCACCGTATCTCCACCACATAAATCGGGATTTCCTACCCGAATACAAGATTTTGGTGCTATAAGAGAGAAGCCGTGACCCTCTCACCCCTTTTTCCATCTAAAAACCCGAGTTTGGTCCCGTGAAATCGAGCCTCGAAGCTTGGAACCCTAGGCGTGTTCGGTCACAAGCCGTCGAAGCTTACGGGTGGATTTGCGCCTTTTTTTTATTCGCTTGGGTGAGTTTGCCATCTTCTTCTCTCCCTCCCCATGCTTTTCTTTTGAATTTTGGTGCTTTGAACTGCGAGATTGAAGCTTTCCGCGAGCCGGCAATGGCGCCGCCGTTCTTCCCGAGCCGCGTCTCGTTCTCAAGCCGTCGTAGCTTCCCTAGATCGCATAGATGGGTTCGCGGTGATCTCCTCTTCCGATTGGGGTCGGATGCGTGGTGAACCATGGTCTAGATGGGGAGAGCCGCCATCTCCAGCGAGATGGAGCCCGCCGGCCATGGGGGGCCGCCGGCCGGACTTGAAGGTGGAGGCCGGGCCTTCTACTGTAGCGTTGCAGATGATTGCGAGCCGTCCAAATCGAGATCAACGGCCCAGATTAGAACTTACCTCTTCGTGGGGTAAACTTCATAAAGAGCCCTTGGATTTTCTCATAATAGGACCCGCCATCCTTAGCGTATTGTCTGAAATACGTTTTCGTGTTTGGAAAGCGTATTCTCTCCCGGTTAAGTCAAAACTACGTTTTCAGATATTTACAGTTTTGCCACTAGAATTGTTTTGGTCATAAAATCTTTATTTTAACTCCGATTTGATCCGTTCAAGTTGCGTTAGGTTTGTATTTGCGAGCTCTACATGTTAGTGTAGTTGTACAGTTAGTTTTGATAATTTATTTTTTGAGTTTATAATTAAGTATTTATTTATCTATAGGAAATCTTAGAAAATTCATAACTTTCACGTTTTAACTCCGAATTTGGTGATCTTTGAGTCTGTGTGATCGTAGAAATGTGTAGAAGAGTTTTATAAACTTTTATTACTGTTTTGCTACTGTTGGTGTACTGTTCTAATTGTATCTCTTTGTTTGCTTCGTGTTTGTTTGATTGGATGCATGTGTGTTGTTGATTGATGATCGAGTATAGAAGGTGAGCAGTATCTGGATGATTCGGAGTATTACTTTGAGCCAAGTCAGCAGTATCACTTGGAAAGCTTTGATCAAGGCAAGTATAACACAGGACTATCCTTGTTACCTATACATTGAATTGTCATACATATGCATGTGCTTACCTTGACAACCTTAGAGATTATAACTTAGTGATTGTTATCTTGATTCCTTGTCAACCTTGGAAATGCATATGGGTAGCTACTGCTAGTGCTTAAACTAAGAACAATGATCTTGTAATTTGATTAATGGATTAAGCAATCAACTATTAAGATGATTTTTATTACTGTTAAAAGGGGGCTAGAGCATGTGTATTATCTTGATGCTCTGGTTTCTCTCCATAAGGACTTATCTATAAGTGATAACCGGGATATACAGTACAGCTGTGAGGGCTATATGGCTCTGGCTTTAGTTGTTCAAGAGACCTTTTCTAGCTTGTTAGTGGTTACCTTAAATAGCGTAAGAAAGGCTTGCCACGTTGGGTGTAGTGCGAGCCCCTGGCCTAGTGTGTATAGGCTGCGGTTGTTGTGCCACAGGGAAGGGGGGTTCTACATCTGCCTGCCGAGTGAATCTAATGGCCCTAACTTGTTAGACGAACTTTTGAATGGCTTTATATGGTCTCTGATGTTTGGGCCTTGCAAACCCATGCATTTGGAAATCATGACTCACAGTGAAAGTGTACACCTCTGTGCAGAGTTAAAAACTGGTATACTAGCCGTGCTCACGGATACGAGCGGCCTTGGGGATTCTTACAGAATAGTTGATCACCATTGTTATATCATGCTTAATTATTGTTGATTATTATTATGCTCACGTTAATGCTATTCATTATCATTATTACAATTGATCATTGATTCATTAATGGGATTTGGATTACCTTGATGCTACTCAATTGCTAATTATATGATGATTAAAAGCTAAACGCAGTTAAACAGTGTCTAGCCTTTTTGAGCCTCATGAACCCTATGTTATATTTGTTGAGTTCGACATGGACTCACTCTTGCTATTTCCCCCATACTCCAGTGTGTAATAAGATGCTACTCGGAAAAAGGACAAAGGTGTAGTGGAGTTTCCAGAAGACTAGTAGAAGTGCTAGGCATATGTTACCCCCAGTCAGCCGTCCCTGTGATGTTGGAGCCTGAAGAAAAGATTAGTGACCGTTCCGCAATACTCTGATGTAAGTGTTAATATAGCTATGTATACGTTATATAATAACATTGTTTCTGATATTTTTTTCATTCTGGCATATGTGTGGACTTCCTGGGCACACATATGATTAGCCTAGTTTTGTTCTTTAGAAAACCGGGTGTGACAGAGTGGTATCAAAGCGGTGTTGACTGTAGGACGTATGCCAAATAGCTCTAGACGTATTCTAAAACTTATTTTATGATAAAACTATTTTGTCATCCCTTGACTCATTGATTTTGACTATTCCTCTTCCTTGTCCTGTTGTATCCTCTCCTTGATAGCTTTCCTTTGAGCTATTATTTCTTACTCCCTTGGATTTTGTTTTATGTTGTTTTTACTAAAAGTTTTCTGATCTTACCTGGTTCAAAAGTTCGATGGCCTTTCATCATCTCCAATGTGCCAATAGGATGACCACCATTATTGAAGAAGCACGTGTAGTACCGATGATGTGATGTGTGCTTGTTTTGCTTGATGTGTTGCTTGTGTGTTGTTCTTGTTCTCGTGTTTCAAAGGTAGGCCCGGAAGGTATAAGTCTTGAGAAGTAGCTCGGTCTATGTTAAGTGGGGTAGTGACATCTTGTATCTTACTTATCTTTCAATCGATCCTAATTCATGCCATTTTCTCTTACACCGTTCCTGTCTACCCTTGGTTGTCATGCTACCTTATTAATCTCATCTTAATGGATGATCAACACATGAAGGACTTATCATTAGCAGCAAGCTTTAGAGAAAGTGTTGCCTTCAATGACATCGTCAGGTGAAACAAGATCTTTGTTAAGTGGGGTAGCATCGGCTATCAACAACAGCAAGTCCTGAATATCTCAAGCGACGAGGCATGAGGAGGTACAAAGAACTCAAGATCAAACCTTATCTTTCTTGTCATCTTTTGGCTATCCTCGATCCATGTTTTATATCTCATCAACACAAAGCAAAGAAGCATGAAGACTTGAAGATTAGTGTTATCTATCTCTCTAGTGTCTTTGAATCTCGTTTCTACCTTATCCTGTTTTTTTTATAGCAGTCTGTCTACCTTAGCTTATATCTCTATTTTTGGATGCCCAAAAATCATGGATAAATTCTGGACAATAGTAGACTTTAATATCTTTCTCTGACCGTAAGAACCGTCCTGATATCTATTATGGTTTGGGATTTATGAAAATCACAAGGCGACGCATCTGTGCTGTCAGCAATCTGGAATAGTTTCTGTTGTGCACAGTTTTCGACTACCTTAACTGCAGAATCTGGAGAAGAATTCTATAAGGAAGTTGTAGTAAATTTGATAAGCTTTCCAACGGTATAAGCTACAATATCATCGGATTCGTAGAACTCGAGATATAACTGTATTTCTGCACTGCTAATTTTTCTGCTCGCGAGGAAGTGCAGGTTACTTGTTCTTGCATATGCTCATGAGTCTTTTTGACATGATAGAAGGACACGATAGTAGTTATCACTCAGAAACAAATGCAAGCTATCCTTTGGTGTACTCTAGTTGATCTCTTCTTAAGAGGGTTTGTCGAACTAAAAGACGATACAAGATGGAGGTTTATATGTTCTATTTCGTCACCTGGAAGCATCAACTAGCTACTTGGTTGTAAAGTCACTGTCGAGTGCAAGTATCTTTTCTTAGGGTTGGTAACCTGTTAGAACATCTATAAGAATCGTAAGGGTCTAAAGGAGACATTTATAAAGTTGGTTATGAGCTTGTGGCATCATCATTGCATAAGAGTTGCTGAAGGAAAAAGAACTTAAGGAGCAAGCTTATAAGGAGATTGACCAATTAAGGGTGGAGTTAGGTCGTCCCAAGATTTATTAGAAGCTTAACTAGGAAATAGGAAAAATCCCTATGTAATAAGAACGATAGTAGTTGCGAGTCAATTTTTAAGTTGGATTGTTTTGAGAGTCAGTTTGTGGTGTGAACAATTGTGTGATTGATGGATTGTTAATGTGATAATGTGTGATTTGGATCTTTGTAATGTGTGCTGGAGTTTTGTAGACAGGCCTACAAGTTCCATGGTTAAGAATATTAAGTTTGATCAAAATATATTAGTTGAATATGAGGTTAACTTAGTTCTGTCCTTTGCTGATTTTTGGATCAGTCTGGGATGTTTTAGAAATAACTTAAAATCCGTTCATGAGAAATTTAAGAAATTTTACTGGGAATAATTAGACTTCTATATCTTTCCAACCCCGCAAGAATCACTTTAATATCTATTATGAGCTAAGAGATATACCTGTTTCAAGTTAGAGTTACTGCACAGTCTGGAATTCTGAAACAGTTTCGGTTAAGTTCAGTTTTTGGCCAATTATTTGACAGATTCAGAAAAAGTGTTGTGAATAAAAGTTGTAGATAATTTTGTAAGCTTTCCAACCATGTAAAGATCATCTGAATTGGACGTCTGTAGCTCGAGATATGACAGTTTTACTGAGTTACTGAAATTGGAATTTGCACAGAGAAATCAGATTTTGCTTATCTATTGAATTGGAAACCACCTATTGATGTTAGCGAGATTCGTAGTTTCTTGGGATTAGCTGGATATTACAGATAGTTCATTGAAGGGTTTTCTAAACTTGCTAAACCTATGACATCTCTATTAGAGAAGAATGCCAAGTTTGTGTGGTCAGATAAATGTCAAGCTAGTTTTGAGGAATTGAAGAAGAGGTTGACTACAGCGCCTGTTTTGGTTTTGCCAGATTTGAGTAAGAAGTTTTCTATTTATTGTGATGCTTCTCGTCAAGGTTTGGGATGTGTTCTTATGCAAGAAGGCAGAGTTGTGGCTTATGCATCTAGGCAGTTGAGAAAGCATGAGTTGAATTATCCTACACATGATTTGGAGTTAGCAGCTGTGGTTCATGCTTTAAAGATTTAGAGACATTATTTGATTGGACATAAGAGTGATATATACACTGATCATAAGAGTTTGAAGTATATTTTCACTCAGTCAGACCTGAATTTGAGGCAACGCAGATGGTTAGAGTTGATTAAGGATTATGATATTGAGATGCACTATCATCCTGGTAAGGCTAATAAAGTAGTTGATGCTCTTAGTAGGAAAAGTTATGCCAATGAGATACGGATGTTGTCTATGACTAGTGAGTTATGTGCTGAATTTGAATATTTGAATTTAGGAATTGTTACTAATACAATGGAATTAGTGATAGAGCCTACTTTAGAGTAAGAAATTTATAAGGGTCAGTTGAAGGATGAGAAACTGAAGAAGATAGCAGAAGATATAGTGATTGGTAAGTCACCAAGGCTTTCGGATGGATGATAATGGAATTTTGTGGTTTGGAAAGAGGCTGTGTGTACCTGAGGATCAAACTGTTAGACAGGCAATTCTTCGCGAAGCTCATGAGTCAGCTTATTCTATTTATCCTGGTAGTACTAAGATGTATTTGGATCTTAAACAGAAATATTGGTGGGTTGGATTAAAGCGAGATGTGGCTGAGTATGTGGCATTGTGTGACACTTGTCAGAGGGTGAAAGCAGAGCATCAAAGACCTGCTGGATTGTGCAACCAATGAAGATTCCTGAATGGAAGTGGGAGGAAGTTGGTATGGACTTTATAGTAGGGTTACCGCGTACTCAGAGAGGTTATGATTCTATTTGGGTGATAGTGGATAGATTGACTAAAGTTGCTCATTTTATACCAGTCAAGACTAAATTACATGGGAGTACAATTAGCTACCTTGTATATAGAAAGAATAGTATGTTTGCATGGAGTTCCAAAGAAGATTGTATCTGATCAAGGATCGCAGTTTACGTCGCATTTTTGGAAAGCTGTGCATGAATCATTGGGAACAAAATTGAATTTTAGTACAGCATATCATCCACAGACAGATGAGCAGACTGAAAGGACCAACCGGGTATTAGAGGATATGTTGAGAGCTTGTGCATTGCAATATGGAATTAGTTGGGATAAGAGTTTGCCTTATGCAGAATTTTCTTACAATAATAGTTATCAACAGAGTCTTAAGATGGCACCGTTTGAAGCTTTGTATGGACGTAAGTGTAGAACTCCATTGTTTTGGGATCAGACAGGTGAATCTCAAGTGTTTGGTATAGATGTTCTCAGAAACACAGAAGATCAAGTGTGAGTGATTCGTGAGAATTTGAGAGTAGCACAGTCACGTCAGAAGAGTTATGCTGACAATAGAAGAAGAGATTTAGTTTTTGAGGTAGGTGATTATGTCTATTTGAAGGTGTCACCTATGAAAAGTGTGAAGAGGTTTAACGTGAAAGGTAAACTAGCACCAAGGTATGTTGGACCATTTAAAGTTATTACTAGACGTGGGGAAGTTGCTTATCAATTAGAGTTGCCTGGAAATTTATCTGGAGTGCATGATGTGTTCCATGTTTCACAACTTAAGAAGTGTTTGCGGGTGCCCGAGGAGCAGATACCTTTAGATGAATTGACTGTTAAGGAGGATCTTACATATGAAGAGTTTCCGATTAAGATTTTAGAAACTGCTGAGAGAGTTACTCGAAGTTGGATTATTCAGATGTGTAAGGTGCAGTGGAATCGATATTCAGAGGCAGAGGCAACTTGGGAAAGAGAGGATGAATTGAGGAAATCATATCCGCAGTTGTTTAAGTAAGCAGTCCAATCTCGAGGACGAGATTCTTTTAAGGGGGGTAGAATTTGTAACACCCAAAAATTTCAAATTTTAGAATTAGTGGGTTCCAGATAATTTAAATAACATCTAATGGGAAATTAAAATTTAAGAAATATTTGGTGTTGCATTCATGCTGTTGCATTTATTTTATTTTGTGGTGTGGACTTTATTTTGTTTTGATTTGGATTTGAAAAATTCTATTTGGAATAGTTTGGTAAATAAGCAAATAAAGAAAAGAAAGAAGAAAAAAAAAGAATAGCTTACCTTCTTACCTGGCAGCCGACCGCCTGGCCCGATGGCCTGCTCTCCCGCGCTGGCGCCTGGGCCGCTCCGCGTGGGCCGCTGCCGCCTTTCTTTCCTCCACGCACGACACCGGGTGGGCCAGCCCAGCGTCGCTGTGACGAGCCGCGCGCCCTCTCCTTGGTCGCTGACGGGTGGGGGCCACATGTGAGACGCACCTTCCTCCTCGCGTCGTAACCGAGCCGGATTCAAGCTCGCAATCACCGTATCTCCACCACATAAATCGGGATTTCCTACCCGAATACAAGATTTTGGTGCTATAAGAGAGAAGCCGTGACCCTCTCACCCCTTTTTCCATCTAAAAACCCGAGTTTGGTCCCGTGAAATCGAGCCTCGAAGCTTGGAACCCTAGGCGTGTTCGGTCACAAGCCGTCGAAGCTTACGGGTGGATTTGCGCCTTTTTTTTATTCGCTTGGGTGAGTTTGCCATCTTCTTCTCTCCCTCCCCATGCTTTTCTTTTGAATTTTGGTGCTTTGAACTGCGAGATTGAAGCTTTCCGCGAGCCGGCAATGGCGCCGCCGTTCTTCCCGAGCCGCGTCTCGTTCTCAAGCCGTCGTAGCTTCCCTAGATCGCATAGATGGGTTCGCGGTGATCTCCTCTTCCGATTGGGGTCGGATGCGTGGTGAACCATGGTCTAGATGGGGAGAGCCGCCATCTCTGGCGAGATGGAGCCCGCCGGCCATGGGGGGCCGCCGGCCGGACTTGAAGGTGGAGGCCGGGCCTTCTACTGTAGCATTGCAGATGATTGCGAGCCGTCCAAATCGAGATCAACGGCCCAGATTAGAACTTACCTCTTCACAGGGTAAACTTCATAAAGAGCCCCTGGATTTTCTCATAATAGGACCCGCCATCCTTAGCGTATTGTCTGAAATACGTTTTCGTGTTTGGAAAGCGTATTCTCTCCCGGTTAAGTCAAAACTACGTTTTCAGATATTTACAGTTTTGCCACTAGAATTGTTTTGGTCATAAAATCTTTATTTTAACTCCGATTTGATCCGTTCAAGTTGCGTTAGGTTCGTATTTGCGAGCTCTACATGTTAGTGTAGTTGTACAGTTAGTTTTGATAATTTATTTTTCGAGTTTATAATTAAGTATTTATTTATCTATAGGAAATCTTATAAAATTCATAACTTTCACGTTTTAACTCCGAATTTGGTGATCTTTGAGTCTGTGTGATCGTAGAAACGTGTAGAAGAGTTTTATAAACTTTTATTACTGTTTTGCTACTGTTAGGGTACTGTTCTAATTGTATCTTTTTGTTTGCTTCGTGTTTGTTTGATTGGATGCATGTGTGTTGTTGATTGATGATCGAGTATAGAAGGTGAGCAGTATCTGGACGATTCGGAGTATTACTTTGAGCCAAGTCAGTAGTATCACTTGGAAAGCTTTGATCAAGGCAAGTATAACACAGGACTATCCTTGTTACCTATACATTGAATTGTCATACATATGCATGTGCTTACCTTGACAACCTTAGAGATTATAACTTAGTGATTGTTATCTTGATTCCTTGTCAACCTTGGGAATGCATATGGGTAGCTACTGTTAGTGCTTAAACTAAGAACAATGATCTTGTAATTTGATTAATGGATTAAGCAATCAACTATTAAGATGATTTTATTACTGTTAAAAGGGGGCTAGAGCATGTGTACTATCTTGATGCTCTGGTTTCTCTCCATAAGGACTTATCTGTAAGTGATAACCGGGATATACAGTACAGCTGTGAGGGCTATATGGCTATGGCTTTAGTTGTTCAAGAGACCTTTTCTAGCTTGTTAGTGGTTACCTTAAATGGCGTAAGAAAGGCTTGCCACATTGGTGTAGTGCGAGCCCCTGGCCTAGTGTGTATAGGTTGCGGTTGTTGTGCCACAGGGAAGGGGGGTTCTACATCTGCCTGCCGAGTGAATCTAATGGCCCTAACTTGTTAGACGAACTTTTGAATGGCTTTATATGGTCTCTGATGTTTTGGGCCTTGCAAACCCATGCATTTGGAAATCATGACTCACAGTGAAAGTGTACACCTCTGCGCAGAGTTAAAAACTGGTATACTAGCCGTGCTCACGGATACGAGCGGCCTTGGGGATTCTTACAGAATAGTTGATCACCATTGTTATATCATGCTTAATTATTGTTGATTATTATTATGCTCACGTTAATGCTATTCATTATCCTTATTACAATTGATCATTGATTCATTAATGGGATTTGGATTACCTTGATGCTACTCAATTGCTAATTATATGATGATTAAAAGCTAAACGCAGTTAAACAGTGTCTAGCCTTTTTGAGCCTCATGAACCCTATGTTATATTTGTTGAGTTCGACATGGACTCACTCTTGCTATTTCCCCCATACTCCAGTGTGTAATAAGATGCTACTCGGAAAAAGGACAAAGGTGTAGTGGAGTTTCCAGAAGACTAGTAGAAGTGCTAGGCATATGTTACCCCCAGTCAGCCATCCCTGTGATGTTGGAGCCTGAAGAAAAGATTAGTGACCGTTCCGCAATACTCTGATGTAAGTGTTAATATAGCTATGTATACGTTATATAATAACATTGTTTCTGATATTTTTTCATTCTGGCATATGTGTGGACTTCCTGGGCACACATATGATTAGCCTGGTTTTGTTCTTTAGAAAACCGGGTGTGACAGCGCCCAAGGAGGGGGGTGGGTGCCCCACTTCTGGGCCCGTTTCGCCTCCCGTTTGTTTCCAGAGTCTTCTCATAGCTTCTAGATTCCAGAAAAGTTGTTCTTACCCCTTTTGTCTCTATGTAAATCTGACATGTGGGCCTTCCTTGGTTTTTTTCAGCTGACACCCTGCAAAAACAAACATTCACCAAAACTCATGGAATTCTGTCAGTAAACCCCCTATCACTACACCACAACCCTAGAATAGCGTCACACGTGTGTCGCTATAACTATACTAACACCGGTGAACCGTCGATCGGTATAGCTAGCCACGGATCAAGTGTCGGTATATGTAGCTTTTGCGTTGAATTGTCGGTCGGTATAGATACTTGGCTGTATAGTCAGACCATCGGTCGGGATAGATCAACGAAGAGGATGAACGGTCGGTCACTATAGGCCGTGACCTCGACGCGCCCTTATGTTCTGTCCCCGGGAACCAAAATAAGCCCAGCGCGGAAAGATGAAAATGAAAAAGGCCCTTGGCGGTTGGCGCTAAAACTTGGGCCCTGGGAACCTAGCACTTATCCCCGCCTCTTCCTCTTTGCGCCCACCCAACCCCGCCTTATCCTCACATTCACCCCCGCACCCCTCCTCCACCCATCCACCGCCAGCTCTCTTCTCGTCGCCCCAGCTCCGCTGCTTCCCCTCTTGACGCCCGAACGCAGCCCCTTGTCGCGCAGCCGACGCGCGGGTGTGGCCCTCCTGGTGCGCCGTTCCTCTCCCAAGCGTGGCCCTCTCAGCGCGTGGCCCCTCCCAGGCATGGCTCTCTGGGAGCCACCCCTCCCGAGCACAGCCCTAAAGGCGCACGGGCCCTCCAGAGCATGGTGGATCTGCTGCCCCTTCTCAGCAACCACGTCAGGGCAGTTGCAGCTCCGAGTGCAGCCTCCTTCCAGTGGCCGAGGTGAGCCCTTTGCCGATGACAAGCACCCACAACAAGCTAGGTATGCATGTTCCTTCTCTTCCCTTCTGTGCAAATTTGAGCACGAACCCAAATTTAAGCTATTTGGTTGTGTATTCGGAACAGATCTGATATAATCCGATGTGTATGATGTAGGGTGTTGATTGAATTTTGTTAATATAACCAGTACTGATTTTTTTACCAGAGCAATACATGTTGAAAAATCTGTACTATCCTATTTTCAGTATTTGACTAATACATATTTTTTTTACCAAATACCAACATTTTAAAGCATGTTTTTATCGGCCAGGAATTATAATCCAAGTTGATTTGGTTAACTGAATTGCAAAACTATGTTTTATGATAACTTTCAAAGCTAGGCCGTATTTCAGTCATGCTTCTGTAATAGCCACCTAGCTTCCCTAGGATTTTTTTTCACCTGCAAAGCTAGGCCATTGTTCAGTAATCATGCTTCTGCACCCAATACACAGGATACTATATTGGAACTGGATTGCCAACAGCCAAATGGAAGGTAATGTGCTTAGGTCCTCTACTCCTGAAAGTGTAAAAGATAATGTATTATGCCTATAATTTTGTCACTGCTTAAGCAACTTGCTTAAGCATGTCACTGCTGTTCTGTGGTTCTGTGTGAAATAATTTCTGTAACTTAGGAAATGATGAACTCATTGGTCAGAGGATAATCCTTGTTGTTTCTCAGTAGATGGCATTCTGTGTAAATCAAACTGGCTCATGACTTGAGAGTTAATATCTATTCTTTGATTGAATGAACTTAGTCTTAGTTTGGTCATTGTCATAATAATTCTTTCCTTATTACTGCTCTGTCTAGTTACTTTAACCTGATTATAGTGCAATATCTATCTGATTTTATTGATGTTATTGATTTAATACATTCATGGGTTCACAATCTTTTTGGCAGGTAGCATGAAGGTTAAAGCAGTTTGTGATGCATAATCCCATATGCAATCATGCTTGCAGCACATGATATTGCCAGAGATGAAAGGTACTAAGCTGTCTCCACTGTGCTAAAGCACAGTTGTTTCTAAGTTTATTGATGGATTAAATTTACTTTGACATTGCTAAAGCTGCTGGTTGTGGACTGAATTTTGTTAAATCACTAGTCTTGATTTTTTGACCAGAGCAATACATGTTGAAAATCTATACTATATATCCTTTTTTTAGTAGTTGACTAGTACACAACTTTTTGAAGCTAGGCTGTAGTTCAGTCATGCTTATGCACCCAATACACAGTGATGCACATTGTTTGAAGAATGATGTTGCTGAAGTACAGTCTGTATCTTGTTTGCATAAATGTCCATCTCTAGTTGTACAGAGCAAATGATTCTCTATTATTATTACTTTAGATGAGCAAATACAATAGCATTTAGATTGCACAAGATTTTAAAACTGTGGATAGTTTTTTTTGCCATAATTTTAGTCTAGGATTTGAATAATCAGGAACCTTTTTTGTGCTTGTAGACTTTATGCTATGGAGCCATGCATGCTGAGATATCAAAAGACATGCAGGTGTTGCATTTTGACTTCAATAGGTGAGATGTCTTAGAATAATTAGCCATTCCTGTTTAATGCCAAGTCTGGCACTTGCATCTGCATATTTTTTTTATGAATGAAACATCTAATGCTTGATAATGATAGTGCCTATACTTGCATCTAGCCATTTCTGTGAGGTTTTGCACACACAAAAGTATTCGAGTTTCTAGTAGTGAATGATAATGATAGTGCCTATACTTTGCCCATTACTGTGAAATTGTAGTTCCAGGTATATATCTTTTTCTATGACTAAACGTGAAGCCTAGCAAGTGATGACAGGTTCTCTAGAAACTACTAACTGAAGTCTCCAGGTAGGATGCTAGATCAGTTGGTCTAGCACTCCGGCGGCACCCCTCAGGTCCGGGGTTCGACTCCCAGTGGGAGCGAATTTTAGCTGAGGGTAAAAAAACCTCCCTCGCTGGTCCCGTGTGCCAAAGCACTAGTGTGACGGCCCGTTTCCGGCCTGTGGCGATGGTTTGCGGACCGGCCAGGTGACGGGGCCCACGGTCTCCCGTCTTAGTGTCAGGGCGGGGCCAGGGTTCGGGGGGTTTCTCGGTCCGGGCTACTGAGAAGCTTCTTCTTAAGTGGAATGTCGTGGGGGAGGTCTTTCCCCTACTGGGCTGAGTTTTTTTTAGAACAACCTACAAGCTCGAATCTAAATTATGTAGGGGGTATTATACCAACAAGATTAGAATTACAATTTTTACCCATATACGAATTTGCAATACAAACTAATATTTAGTCATAGAAAAATATATGTATATCCTTGTTGCTAGCATAGGCAACTAGGCAACATGATGGATGCTTGGTTTTGTGCTTAGCCAATCCTGTCACCAAAGACGACACCCTCCCTGGTATCCACTCCTACTGCTTCTTGATGCCAATACGAATGACCACTTATGTTGTGTGCTTGCAATAGAAACTAATGTCAAGAACCTTTGATCTCTGATTCGTGAACTGATGATTTGTGTGCATATTTTAGATCCATCTGTCGATTTAACATTAAACATTGTGTTGTTAAGATCAAATTACCTCTGTTATTCTAATTCGTTTATTTATTTTCCTAATGTTCATTTACTGCTGTAGTTCACCAGATCGGGAAAAGAAGCCCAGTCCATGGAAATGAAAACCATAATTTTGTGAATTCATGCTTTTGATTTGCTACTAGGTGTTGACTAATTTTTTTTACTTCTTTTAGTTTAGTTATATATGCAGTATAATAACTTCACTAGTGTATTCAGGCATCTTTTGCAGCCATCAGACACCTACTGAAGCTGTAAGAATACGCTATCTTGTTCCTCTCTTTTCTCCTTATGATATATACATAGATAGTTCAGTTGACCATGTAGGATTTCTTTATTATGTGTTTATTTGTAGGAGGAAATTAAATTGTATAGACCTTGATCTGAAATGTGGGGCAGAATTTTATATTAGTTCATAATGTGGTTGCATTTTTACTTTCGTCAAACAGCTATTTTATATCAGTTCATAATGTGGGCCCTTACACAACTATTTTTACTTACATTTTTTTGTCAAATTCAATAACTATATTTGAAATTTCTATGTGATTTGACTATGTCCTAGAAATTTTAGATTCTCAACATTGAAAGAATAAGGGCACATGAGCTCTCTCTTGCTTGCTGTCCAAACACTCAAATTCAATGCATTTAATGTATATGTTAGAGATAAGCTTGTCCTTGCACTCTGCTGGATTTTTGGAGGTCAAATAATGTGTAATAATACAGGTAGCATTTCTCCAAGTTCGCTAAAAGTAGTTAATTGGATTCATATTGCATTTCAGGTCATTCTATGAAGTGGTGTGATGGTGCTGACAAGTTCAAAGTGCTCGTGGAAGCTATGTTTTGTTTTGAACTTGTTAGAGATATGACTATGAGATTGCTATTAGTCAAATTTGAGCAGTGAGCTATGGATGTTGATGGCTTGCTCATGCACAAACTTCATGTCTGCAAGCTTCTAATGTACTTTGTACTTGTATGATGTTAGACCTGACCAGCCGTACATTGGGCTAGCTCATATATGAATGAATCAATATCAATGTATTATGCTCATATTAATCTGTGTCCTTGTATGGTTAATGTATATATTGTATTGAATGTTTGTGCATCGACAATAGATAATTTGGAATTCATTACGTGCTGCTGATTAGCAGTGTCTATTTTGTCTTGTGAATGCTTCGCGTTGGATTGTTGGTTGCTAAAAGTCTTTATAGCCTCAAACTATGTGTCGGTATATATAGCCCCTAAGGCGTCAGACAGTCGGTCGCTAAACACATGTCGGTCGGCATAGGCTATAGCAACGCCACTTTCAGCGGCAGCAAGTAAGTGTCGGCATAGATCTATACCGACTGACAAAGCATCGCTATATCGACCTATACCGACCGACAGGCCGTCGCTATACTAGGGCTGTGGTGTAGTGTATATCTATGTAGTAATTATGTTTAGGTCCTTTTTCATATTTTGTTGATGGTTAAAATTGACACTTATCTATCGTCAACAACCATGCATAGGTTGCACAAAAGTGTAGGCCTCACATGCACTAAAACATAGAAATTACTATAATTGCATGCTTGTTTCAAAGCTCTATTTCACTTGTTTCATCATGTTATTGCAAGGTACATGCTACACATGTTGCCCTAGGTTGTTCCACATATTTCCTAGATGTGTTGCACATGTTGCACTTGTATGTTGCATAAGCACTAGTTTGCATCAAAGCCCACACGGAATGTAAAGGCATGTTTCATTGTTTCAGAAACATGTTCCAGCTATAATCCAAACAAGCATATAACTTATCATTTCATGTGACTTTTTGATTCCAAACTTCATGAAACTTTTTTAGGAGTCACTATAGATAGAGAGTAATGTGAGACACATGAAAGAAGTGACATCAACACTCACTTGCATTACCAAGCTTGAGCATCTAGCATACACACATTGAAACACAAATAACAAGGGTATGTTGCATATGTTTCAAGGAGATGTTGCAAGCACATTCTATACATACATGTTTCACATGTTGCACTAGTATGTTCCATATGTTTCACTAGTGCATCACATATGTTCCATGCTCATATATGAACAAATGATGCTTAGGCTCATGCAATGCAAGTGCCAAAATGCAAGCCTAACACCTGGGGTGTTATAGTGCAGACCTGAAATATTGGCATGTTTGGTCATGTTAACCTATGAATTAGCTTCTAGTGTGAATAACAAAGTTGTGGACAACTTTCTAAACTTTCCAAAAAGTCTAGGGTCGCCTTTGTTTGATGTCTACAACTTCAGTTATGGTTGAAACAAGTAACTACTGTATTGTTGTTCGTGTCTGTGCTTATACTAAGTTGGTTACTTTATCTTGCTTTTATTTTGGCTAAACTTGTAGTTAATTCTTGTTTGGTAAATGCTTAATATCTTATGTTAGACATGATGTGAATAGCTTGCTCTTTAAGTGCTCATATCCATGTGCCTTTTGGTTTAGCCATGACCAAAACCCTTTTGGACTCCTTGCTTGCTACCTATCTTAATAAAATCATCTTGTCCCTGAAGACTTGATCATATCCACCTGCTTAGTAGCATATCCCACATCATGTTCCTTGTACATGGAATCAATGTGTTGTGTTGCTATAGATAAATGCTTGTTAGGTGTGAGCTTTGTGCTTAGTATTGGTTACTTAAGCTAACTTAATTGAATTTCTCAAGTGTTTGCTTAACTGTGATGATTGTGTGGATGCTTGTTATCTATGAAGTGCCATAGTTTTCATCTCGGTTGTCCTCGGTGAGCATACGAGTGTTGAAGAGCCTTATCCTAGAACAACGCTAAAGTTACGTAATCACATGGTTGTCATCTCCAACTAGGTTCTATCTCTTAGGAGCCTGAGCCTGTAGACATGGTTGGTAGCCCTTGAATGTTTATTTATCTATGCCTTTGCTTGACCTAAAAGCCCAAGCTTGTTCCATTATAGGTTTGCATATGTTGTGCATGTTCTGCACCCCCTTTTGGGAAGACCCTTGTTGATCGACCATACTGAAATCCATGTTGGAGCTCCCGGTTGCCTCTCCCAAAGGTTAGCTGGTGTAACGTAATATCTCTCTGTCATGGCCTTGAAATCTTTGCTTGCAAAATTGTGTGGCTACCTTGTCAACCCAATCTCTGATCGGTGTATCAATTTTGCTCTAGAAGTTTGCTAAGTTTATCTCTAACTTCCCAAGTCTCTCAATGTTTAAAAGTCATGATCTCATGTTGTTGCCCAACATGACTGGATCTCATGTTAATCTTTCATTGGGTAATCACCTTGGTGGACGAGTCAAGCATGGAATTTAAGCAAGAGTCCTGTACTTAGTTATCTTCAACAATTAAGCTATGTTATCTTGTGTTGTGTTTTGATCTGTGGATCGCCCCCTTGTTGACTCCTAACCTTGTGACTATCTTTGCTTGCTATCCCTCTTTTGCATAGTGCTTGTTCTTGCAACCCAATCATTGCCACTTGAAATTCCACTTTGGTTGTGTGTTCAGTAATGGTGTTACGATTAACATTCTATGGTGTCGCGATGAAACTGAGAGCCTCCGATGGGTGTGCACACAAGGTTGTGCTGCTCGGCACGCGCTGGTATTAGGGTTGCTAGTCATGATCTATTATGAAACGATAGCCAATTTGATATTGTTCTCATGATCCTTCCTAGTTATCTCCCCATATCTTATTAGAAGATCAATCTGTTAGGACCATATGTAGTAGAGCTTCCTTTTGAAGTTATAGAGAGGATAACCTTTGAAGAACATGTCATCGACATAAACATTAACAAACTGCAAGAGGTGGTAGACAAGTGACTCTACTTGATTGTCCTTGTATGATGTTGGTCATCTAATGAGCAAGAATCTCATTCCCATTGGGTAAAAAGGATGCACAACACTTAATGTTGGACAAGTTATCCATTGGATAAGAATCGATCGTCACATTGTGCATATGACCGGGTTATCCAAGTCTTAATCTTTGTATGCATAATGATCATACAGTCAATATCAACCATCTCTGGTGTGACCCCTTCTCTGCTAAAAATTCCTACCATAGCCATACATAGGATAGAAAATTCCATTCATACTTTTTACTACTTGTACTTGCATTGAGCATTGCGAGCTCTGTTGACCCTTAGAGGCTTGTCATACTTTTAAAATCAAGATCACGTACACTCCACTCAAATATGCTGCTTCTACACTTGAAGTACGCAACAACATGCCTTTTCATTTAGATCCACCAAATATATTTTTCTCCTACTCTAGGAGAGAACACCACTCTCATGTCTTATAGGATTTTTGTCACATATCCATACATTTCATAAGCCCCAGTTATTGTTGCTCTAGGTTATTATTATCTCTCAATCTTTTATTATAGACAAGAATGTTCTGGGCTTATATATTTAAAAAAAGAGAAGAAAGAGAAATATATAGAGAGTAAAACATGGACAAGTGTCCTACCAAAACAATGGGTACTTAGATGCCCGCCTCTCTAAAAAAACTATAGCCCAAAATATCTCTTAGTCTAAGTTCTTCAATTATTCAAAGAGAGATCAAAATCCCTTTCAAAGGAGCAAAAGTAAAATTAGATCCACTATCACCTTCATCATAAATAAACTACTCCTTGATCCGTACACATGCACTTCTTGATTTGATCGTATGCCTCGTTTCTCTGGATCCACTGTTTGACTTTACAAAATATGCTTTGCAAGTATGAACATGTTGTCTCCATACCTATAAGCTCCAGATAAAGCATTAAATGTAGGATGAGAGAAGGCTAATCTCACTTTGCCTTGGAGAGGATCTAGAAATACCACATATATTGAGAGATTTGAGAGAGTCATACAAAAAGATACCTGAGTTTTATTTTAAAAATCTTGCAAAACTCCAGAATAATAGTTGAATGAAGAGCTTGAGACATAGTGCTTGATTTGATTGTTCTACTTTTTGACTGCTCAAGACCCAAGTGAAGGCTAATAAACTCCATAGTTAAAGGTAATATGGGTAAGTCTAAAGGTTAGAATGGTTAGACCTAATCCGAAGGAAAATTCTTGTTTGAACGCATGTGTACTTTTGAGGTGTGAAAGCATTGTAGCAACTCCTGATCCATTATGAATATTTGCTAAGGGACTAGCAAAAGGTAAGCTTTGGGGAGTTGTTGATGATGGTTATCTACCATAATAAAGGGTTAAAATAAATATATAAAGGGCTAATAAATGATCACCAACATAGGTTTAGGGTGTCAACTAATGAAATTCCATGAGTTTTGGTGAATCTATATTTTGCAGGGGGTTATCAAAATAATTCAGGAATTAATATCTTTCACGAGAAGGAACCCATGTCAATCGATCTAATCTCCACATCACGAATACGCAAGAGGCTTCTAGAGGACACCAGAGAATTCCACGAGGAGGGCCACCACAAGGAGCCGCCAGGTGGGGCCGACCGGCCTCAACCCTAGGCCGACCGGTCCCTGGCCACCGCCCCTCGGCTCCTTCCTTTGCAAGCTACTTCAACCGCCTCCAAGGATGCATCCTAACCCTACGTGAAGGTCGATTTAATCCAAGGGCCACGGTTCCATGCTCTAGGCTATATAAACGAGGCTCTAGACCCCCCCCTCCAAAGGGGAATTCATTCAATCAATCATTAACCAGAAAGTAGAAGACCAACCAGCCACTCTTATCTCCTTAGAGCTCCATTAGATCTAGGCATAGCTAGATTAGAATTAGAAGTAGAGGAGTCAAGCAGCCTTGGGCTCCAGATCTAGTCAAGAGGATCTTGGTAAATCCAGTTCTTCTCTCTTGTATCAACATTGTTCTTTAGATATTCATCTAGTTCATCAGTTCTTCTAGATCTTGATCTAGTTCATGTTCTAGTTCTTTATGTTCTAATTGTTTATGTTCTAGTTTGTAATTGTTCTAGTTCATCATTGTCTAGTTCTAGTTCATTGTTCTTGATCATTATTCTTAATACATTAGATATGATCTTGTTCTTAATCTATATTATATCCTTGATTATTATGAGATTAGTCTGCTTTGATTATATATTTGGCATAGATATTTTATCATTATGTTTATATACACGTTTGCAAAGCACTCACCTTATTGAGTCATGGTGGGTGGTCAACATTGTGTAAGTGTGGTACTTATACACTGTTTACCTGCAAATGCAGTCTATACTCCGGGCCATGTGGTAGATCGTGGGTATGACATTCCTGTTGAGTCCTTTGTAGTCCACTCTCCGAGTGTAGAACTTAGTAGAATGCGGTCTCATTACTTAGTTCTTACTCTGTTTCTCAGCTTCGTAATAGAGATGTTCCTTGTTTATGGATATGAGATAACCTAGCCAATGATTGCCTATTATAATTGCACTAATCAATGTAGATTATGACTAATAGTTAATGGATTACTTAGGAGTTATTATCTTACTTTATATTCTGATCAATGACTTGCTATAGTAGTACTGCTCTAAGGAATATCATCTGAATGGTCTGATTATCATATATTTTATCTCTTTTTATTTGATTGATTTCTGTTTGAGAGTAAAGGATAGTGATTTTTAATATTCATATCACATGTGTAGAGTAGCCTTTAATTAATATGTGCCCCTCTGTTTGTTCTCCTTTGGTTAAATATAAATAATGATACCTAGGATAAACTTGGGTGAAATGCTACAACAGGTGTATTTATCTGTGTGCTTGCGGATATATACTTTAATATCTTTATATAGTTAAGTGGCATGAGTACAATACAACCACACTCTTGGTGTCATGTTTGGGATGACAACCTAACACGAGTGATGCTAAGAAGTGTCAACAAGCAGCAAGTTCACTTCTTTGTGGCCTTTTATCGTCCAAATCCTTGTGGTAGCTCAATTGGATTCCTTAATATGGGTTGAAGTACTTTTCATGGTGGAAACAATGAATTGAGTGTCATCAAATTTGGAGTTCAGTTGGATCTTCAAAAATAGTTTCCAAAACAACAAAAGTTTACTTTATTACCTAATTGACATCGACATGTTGGTGTTCCGTGTTCTATTTTTGTTAAGCAACTTCATTAGGTCCCATAATAAAATTTGGAATATACATTGTGGAGAAGAGCATGCAAAAAGATCGCACCAGTTTGACGTCGTTTTGACCATCAAGTTTTGCAGTTTGTTAATCATTGACAATGCTTTGAAAATGCCATTTTGGAGCTTAATTAGTCACTAAGCTACTGCCCTAATGACTATGGCCCTAAAATGACAATCATAGAGCTTTTCACGGGCTTCATCTTTGCTTTTGGGCCCATTCACCAAATTAGCCTAGAGCTAGCCCAAAAATGCATCCCACAGTGGCCACATCGTTGCTCGCCACCTGTTCGGGAGATTGCCCCAGAGGACGCCGCGCATCCAGTGCGTGGCGGCCATCTGCGGCTTGCGCCCCACCTCATGCCCACGCGTCATCATGTGTAATGTGAAGATGCTGAGCTACTCCAGGCACTTCTCACTCGCTCCCTTAACCCCTGGCTCTCTCCTCCTCGCTCTGCTCCACGCTGGGACGCGCCTCCGCCATGTGCGTCGCCGTCGAGCTCCCTGGCTACACCATTCCTCCTTCTTTGCCCAAGCCAAGCACAGGATCACCCTCTCCTCCTTTCATTGCACCTCCTGTGCCACCTCTAGCCATCCCCAACAAGCACCGATGGTCGCTGTAGCTCCTCGCTGGCGGAGCAGCTACCGGCATTCTGCCTGCTCGTGCGGCTAGCAGGCCACTAGCCACCCTAGGCCGTGCCACGGCCACCGGGAGGCGCGTCGAGGGCCGCATCAGTCAGATCCCACAACAGCTGTCACTATGTTGCCATCGTACCATCCTCTACCATGTTGTTCCACCGCTGAGCCTCACGCTCACATGGCTAGGTTGGCCCGGGCCACCTCGGGCCGAGCCGAGCAGTCCCATGGGAGCGCATGGACCCCCTGGTGCTCCCCGGCCCCTCCACCACCGTCGATGTGGCCTCCCTCCGTTGGAACAGCAAGCTCCCGATGACCCCTCTATCTAAATTGCGTCAGGGACCTCACACAACAATTCAAAGAACGGGAAGGGCCTAACTGTGAACCCGAAGACTCATGTGAATAGTGCCTATAAGGACCTCTTTGCAGGAAATTAGCTGAAGTTTGGAAATCATAGAAAATCATATAAAATCCATAAAATAGCAAATGAGTACTTTTTAGAATTCTTGAGAGTAGATCTACCCAGTAGAGTTATAATATAATAGGTGTTAGTAGAAAGTTTTTGTTGTTTTTATTTATTCTTGTAAAGTGCTTTTAAAGGTGCTTTTAAATTGGATTGATATATATCTTGAGTTATAGAAGTCCAAAAATTGTAATTCTAGTTTTGTTAGTCTTGTGATGACATGCTCTAGCTAAGAAAAATATTAAATATGCTAGTTGTGTACTGTTTTTATAGTGTTTTGGTTTAATCTTGTTAAATAGGAAATTCTAGCTTGTGTTGCTTGTTATTTTCATATCTAGAATTGTTGAGTTCAAATTGCTATGAAATTTTTATGGTAGGCTAATGATGCTATGGATGAGCTCTGGTTAAAATTTCATGAATATTGTAAGGAGTATGAGTGAGTTATATATTTATCTTGCTCTCATAGGATTTCTTGTAATAGCAATTTGTCTTTTTCATAGAGGCCGCTATGCTTATTCAAATGGTATGAAATTTATACAGTAGCTTACTAGGGAAATGTATGAGCTATTATAATTTTTGTATAATTTATTGTGTAGTTTTGATGTATGTTCATAATTCCACCTAATTATCTAAAAAATTAATAAAGGTATGAAAAGAATTTATTTAGCATTGGCCACTATGTTTTCTAGTGTTCTCTTGATATATATGAACTGTTGATACCATTGGTCTTGCCCATAATGCAATCTCCAACATAAGTTAATAATTATTTGCTTGCAATTGCTGTTTCTAGGAAGTTTTCGGGACTGTTTGGATTACATCATGATAATGATGTTTTTTGGTAAACTTATTAATAACAAAGTTGTACATAACTCACTTATTTAGCTTGTGTTAAAATTTGGTGGCAGTTGGCCCTATGGTTTGTGAGTTATGCCTGTTCAAATTAGGTTTCAAAAATGGCTGCTCTCTATCAATTCTAGACCAGTTTCTGTAAATGTGTATATTTGACCTAGTTAACTTATGAATAATTGTTTAAAGATAAAATGTAGAGAATTTCATAAGCTTTCCAAAATATCTTGTTGCATGTCTTTTGGAATTATAGAACTCCAATTATGATTTAATTACTCAGCTGCTGCCTATGTGTCTAGAAATTGGTAGATTCTAGTTTTAGTTGTTTGCTTCACTTTGCCTTGCTTTGCATGTTGCTAATTGTGATTTATGTCTTTGGTGTTGATTAAGTAATACACCTAAGACCTTGTGAAACTTACGTCATGCTTGGTGTTGTCTTCTTTGTTATCTTGGCATGATAAATTGTGCGATGTTTAAAGTAAGCAACACGAAGTGCTTAAGTATGTTTACTGTAATATTGTGCTTTTCTTACTTACTGTATTGACGCATTGTCTATTGCACTTCCATATATTCATGCACTTGCATCTTGCATCTCATCTAGGTACGCTAGATGCACCTTGTGAAGGATGAGATGTGGAGCCAAACTCGAAGATGGTGTTTGGAGGACCTATCCCGAAGAGGGAAGGACTAAGAAAGAGCCAGGATGGGAGATGCTCGCTAAGCAAGTGTCATCTAACAAACACTAACCTAAGTGTTGAATCTCAGGCAAGCCCCAGAGCATTATAAGCCTCCTACTTTATGAAAGCAATTGAGTATATATGTTATATATGTATTATTGCATTAAGTATATGAGTTGTCTAGAACCCTTATTGCATTATATCCTTCCTTGTCCAATATACATACCCCGAATCCTATTTAGTCAGGATCGAGTAAATGCTTAGCCCTACTTAGATCGGTAGAAGTCAGGTGATCTCCTGTCACTTGTGAGATATAGGGATCTATCTGGTTATGGTTGGCTATATTTGCTATCATGGAAAAGAACTATTTGTTAATAATATGAAATGAGATTGGGCGGGATGACGATAATAAAGTAGCAAGGCATGCAGGTCTTGGGTGTGGATCTATCCTTATCTATGTCGATTAAGGACTAAGGCATGGTGCCTTTCTGTCACACCCGATTTTCTAAAGAACAAAACCAGGCTAATCATATGAGTGCCTAGGAAGTCCACACATATGTCAGAATGAAAAAGTATCAGAAACAATGTTATTATATAACATATACATAGCTATATTAACACTTACATCAGAGTATCGCGGAACGGTGACTAAACTTCAGGCTCCATTCTTCTCAGGGACGGCTGACTGGTGGCTCCGTATGCCAAACACTTCTGAAAGACTTCTGGAAACTCCACTACCTCTTTATCCTTCTTCTGAGCAACACCTTACTACACACTAGGGTGTGGTGGAAATAGCAAGAGTGAGTCCATATCGAACTCAACAAGTACAACATAGGGTTCATGAGGCTCAAAAAGGCTAGACATTGTTTGACTGCGTTTAGCTTTTAATCATCATATAATTAGCAATTGAGTAGCATCAAGATAATCCACTTCCCATTGAACCAAAGATCAATTGTAATAAGGATAATGAATAGCATTAATATGAGCATAATAATAACAACAATAATTAAACATGGTATAAAAATGGTGATCAACTATTCTGTAAGAATCCCCAAGGCCGCTCGTATCCATGAGCACGGCTAGTATACCAGTTTATTAAACTCTACGCAGAGGTGTACACTTTCACTGTGAGTCATAATTTCCAAATGTATGGGAAGATCAAACCCAAACACCGGAGAACCATATAAAACCATTCAAGAGTTCGTCTAACAAGTTAGGGCCGTTAGGTTTCATTAGTCAGTCTGTGTGATACAACCAGTCCTAGGGATCCATAGTCTGCTTTTCCCCATTTGCGCCACAAGGGTAACCTCTAACAAGCTAGAAAAGGTCTCTTGAACAACTAGAGCCAGAGCCATATAGCCCTCACAGCTGTACTATCAATCCTGGTTATCACTTACAGGTAAGTCCTTACGGAGAGTAACTAGAGCAACAATTTGACCCCTTGCTCTAGCCCCCTTTCAACAGTAATAAAATCATCTTCATGGTTGGTCGCTTAATCCATTAATCAAATTATAAGATCATTGTTCATAATTAAGCACTAGCAATAGCTACCCAAATACATATCTCATAGGTGACAAGGGAATAGGAAATCAATAGCTAAGTTATAATCTCTATGGTTGTCAAGGAAGACACATGCATATGAATAATATTTTCTATGAATAGGATAACAAGGATGGTCCCATGTTATACTTGCCTTTTTCCCAGAGTTAGCTGCTCAAAAGTCTTCATCTGCTATCTTTCGATCTCCAACTTTTACTTCGACTATTGGTCCTCAGCTCCTAATCGTCAGCGCTAACGAACCACGCTTCTTCTACTCGTAGCAATCAAGCAGAACAAACAGACAATAAACACAACTAAGAACAACACACCAAACAAAAGAGACGTTTTAAAAGAGCGCGCACTAAGCATCACGGTTCGTTGCTACGATCACGAGAACACAAAAATGACTAAGGACAGAGTTATCGTTACCGAGGACACGTCTATCAAGATTGACAACATAACTAAAGAAGACAAACTATACACTTGATCTATTTTGGTTAATGAATTAAGGTGATAGACATTTTAGAGAATTATTCTAAAGTTGAACTAACCAAATTATATCAAGTTATAAATGATAGAGTTAAACCTAAGTCATATTTTATTTATGAACAATTATATATCATTAATGCAATTTAAAGATTTATAGTTTTGAAATATAAAACATGTGAGATCAGTTAATCGGATTATTATATGTTATGAGGTTGGCCTAAGCATGTCATTGTTGAAAAGGCATTTATGTTGATATTAGTTATGTTAACATTTATTTATGAAGGACCAGAGTTATAAACATAAGTTGTTTCTAATAAATTAAAAAGACATTAGATAACCACTAATCAGATTAAGTATATATATGTTTCATGTTTAACTAAACAAATTATAAATATATGTTATCCTATGTTTCTTTTATTTATAAACATTAATATTATTTAAGTCTCTTCAACATTTATAATTTAGAAAGCACCGAACATGAGACAACAACTAATTGATTATCATGTTTTATGATTAGATTAAGCAAGTTATAATTAACAATGAAACAATTAAATTGTTATTTATCAAGTTAGCATTTTATTTATAACAGATCGAGATATAAACCTAAGTCTCTTTTAATTTAATAAAACATTAAATAAGAATTAATCTAATTAATTATAGATTTCATGCTTAACTAAACAGTTTATAAATAAAAACACATTAATGTGAATATTAATCGAGTTAACATTTTAAGAAAGTGCCGACGCATGAACCTATGTCATTTTAAATTTAAAGGAGCATGACATAAACATTAATTATTCTAATTAAATATTTATAATGTATATAACCTGACACATATACAAGTACTAACTGAACCATCTCATGTTTTATATTTAAACTAAACAAATTAAAATAAAGAACCAGTTAAGATTAATTGAGTTAAACCTAAATTGTGCACAATGGAGCAGTAGTTTGTGAGATATGAGCAGAAAACCAAAGGGTACAGAATCTGTGATTTCTCTATCAACAGCTGTCATCCCTCATATTAGAAGGTTGTGTTTGCAATTGATGCCTAGAGGAGACTCCTAGCACCCCTTTGTGCCTTGCTTTTTGCCCTCTTCTATCAACAATGTTTGAGTAGTCAAGATGTTCTACATGTCAAGTTGTGCCATTGCGAGTTAGAAGCAATTGGAAAGGTCTCAAACCACATATTTTGAATTATGATTTTGAGATATTGATTGACCTTAGAATGGAAGCCTCAATGTCAAATGTAGTTCAAGAAGGCTAGTTTTTCTATGATGCAAGTCAACCCAACTTACTGTGCAACTACACCATGAAGGAAAATGGTACTCAACCTGCTTAGTAGTGAACTATTTCCCTAGTTTGGTGAATACTTGCAAACCTTTGTTGTCCTCCAGGCCTAGCTATCGTCCTTCTTCTACAAGGATTTCCAACGCAGACTTGTCCTTTGATACCTTCCATGTGTTTTTACCAAAGAGGTTGCATCAGATTCAACCCTGATAACTATTGCCACATGGATACGAAGGTTCCCCTAATGAATGATCGTCGAGAATGTTGAGCCAACAGAGTCAACTATCACATTCACCACTTACTCGACAGACTCAGAGAATATAGTGATATTATTAGAGAAAGGGAACTACACACATGGAACATTATGTAGCTTTCCATTAGTTGGTATCTGAATGATTAAGCATTTACGACCAGTATAGACCTTGTCTGTTGGTTAATCAATTTCCTATAACCCTAGAGAATATTTACCCGTCTATGGCCTCATTCCTTATGGAAAGTTGTACTCAAGCCATTTTGGTAGAGGACTGCTTTTCAAACTTTGTGGATAAACATAGAGTCAATGCAATGAGTATCCTTTAGAAGATTGTGGTCTAGTGCAAAATTCATATGGCCTATGCTACGCCCATGAGAGAAGTAGATGTTACGAGTAGTTAGTCTGTGCTTGTAGCACTCTTAGTACACCAAGAACAAAGTATTGTGCTATCTTGGATTCCTCCCAAAGGTAATAATGCTTCATGGAAGTCAAGGAAGAAAATTCTTCAGACAAAATTTACTACAAAGAGCGAGTATCAGAAAGTTGTCTTGACCAAATTAGCCTCTCTGATGCTTGAAGCTAAATAGCCTAGTGCTATCGTAGATGTTGGAAAATGAATAACATGCTTCTCTTCCTTTGAGAGTATTTTGCCCTAAATCTTGGTACAAGGTTCTTTTAAGGGGGAGGGCTATAACACCCTAGGTGTTAACCACTTGTTGGATGATGAGCTTGGACCTAAATTAGCAATGTCCAGTGCTGATCATGAGTTGGATCACAACATATGAATGGTGGCAAGTGAGTTGAACTAGTTTGCTGGTGATTGCCCCTTTCCAAATGTATGTTTGGGTAATGATAATGGAACTTCTTTCATGTGTCTCACATCAATATCCATCTATATTGATCCATGAAAAAGTTTCATAATGTTTGGAATCAAGAAGTCACATGGAATGATAAGTTGTACTCTTGTTGGAATGGCCTTATTGAGTGTATGGAAACATGTGTCATCAACTAAAACTTACAACCTTGCCCAAATGACTCTAGATGAACTCTACAACAAAAGTCATGAAAGGTTCATGTTGAGCAAATGCCAAGAAAGTACCCCAATTGGCCTAAAACCCTAGTTTAAGCTTTATCTTGTTACTTCTTTGACCATAGTGAAACTTTGACTTCTGTACTAGTTCTAGAGTTCAACCTTAAATGAAAGTTGTAGTTTAGATTCTATAGAATAAACTTTGTTTAAGGCTCAAGATTTAGTTTGGCCTATAACCTAGTCAAATAGAGCTCACAAGATTGAATAAGTTGTTTAAGTCCCAAAAAGTGACAGCAGTGTTGACGATGGTTATCTACCATCATAAAGGGTTAAAATAAATATATAAATGGCTAATAAATGATCACCAACATAGGTTTAGGGTGTCAACTAACGAAATTCCATGAGTTTTGGTGAATCTATATTTTGCAGGGGGTTATCAGAATAATTCAGGAATTGATATCTTCCACGAGAAGGAACCCATGTCAATTGGCCTAATCTCCACGTCACGAATATGCAAGAGGCTTCTAGAGGACACCAGAGAATTCCACAAGCAGGGCCACCATGAGGCACCGCTAGGTGGGGCTCACCGGCCTCAATCCTAGGCCGACCGACCCCTGGCCGCCGCCCTCGGCTCCTTCCTTTGCAAGCTACTTCAACCGCCTCCAAGGATGCATCCTAACCCTACGTGAAGGTTGGTTTGATCCAAGGGCCATGGTTCCATGCTCTGGGCTATATAAATGAGGCCCCAAACCTCTGTCCAAAGGGGTGTCACACCCAAAATTTTCTATTTTGGGTTGTGCATGAAAAATACTAAATAAAATAAATAATTTCAATATTTGAATAAATTTATTAGATAAGTTAAGTTGTTGCTAATTTAAATATAGAAAATTGTGGTTTTAAACTTTTTCATATTAATTTGATAATGTGGTGTTTGTGTGATGCTTGTCTTTGGTGTTGTTGAGTGCTATTATTTTCAAAATATCATAGGACGACGTTTACTTCTCATCGGAAAACTTTTTGGTATTTTCTAGATCCAAAATTCCAATTTCCGTGAGCTTAATCTTTTTCCTTGATCTCTTCATCCATCTTTTCATAAGCTCCAAATACTTTATTTGGGTTCCTTATGTTCCATAATGTCTCTAGAAAATTCCCTCGAATTTTCGGAGCTTTCGGAGTATTTTTCGCGGCTTAAATAATAATTCTGGATTTTTCTAGAATTATTTTATCCACGAAATTAATTAATTCCGAAAAGTTTCCAAACCCTACAACAATATATATGCCAGCGTAGCCCTCGACGCCCTGGTTTCAGAAGTACAACTCTTATCGCGAGCCGTCGCTCGTAGCTCTCTCTATCTCTCGCCGTATCTTAAATATATATATATATATATATATATGTATATATGTATACGTGCAAGCAAAGGACTTTATACCCTCACGTCATGCTGGCCAAGGGTGCTGCTGCGGTGCAGCAGGCGCTGATGTGCTTTCCCTTTCAGTTTGCATTGCTAACGCCGTGGCCCACTGTACATTGTCAACTCCTATTTTGTATTGTCCAGGAGCCGGACTCTGTTCCGATTCGATTTAGCAACCAAAGGAAATAAGTCGTATGCAATTCGGATTCCTGAGGAATCTTCCCACGAGAGGGGCACGTCTGGACACCCTATAAAATCCGCAGCCTATCCCTTTTTCTATTCTTTCCTATCTTTGAGTTGCTACGGCCTCGCATCGAGCTCGCAGCCCTAGCAGCGCCGCCGCTTCTCGAATTCGCTGTTGCCGCCGTTGCCGCCGCCGCCGCTGTCGCCGTGCGCCGTCTGCATGGACGACTTCCACCTCGGCGCCGCCACCAAGCAGCTCCCCTGCAAACACGTCTTCCACTGGGACTGCATCCTCCCGTGGCTCGACCTCCACAGCTCCTGCCCGGTCTGCCGCTTCGAGCTGCCCACCGACGATCCCGACTACAACCACATCCACCAGCAGCAGCACGCCGCGTCTCCAGCTCCCGCTCCCGCAGCCTCCTCCCCCAGGGTGGCTGAGCGGAGGTTCAGGATTTCGCTGCCCTGGCCTCTCAGGGCCGCCTTTGGTGCTGCCCAGGCAGAGAGCAGCAATCCCAACAACGTTGACACGCCTCCGTCTGGGTCTGGCGGCAACGATAACGACAACGATGCAGGTGGTGGCCCTCAATCTCATACTGGATACGATGATGTTGACTGAGGCCTCAATAGCCATTCTGGGAAACAAAGAGGACTTTGAGGCGCTGACGCTTAACCTTCTTGCACGGACCATTGAGACCGTTGAGGGTGGTGGTTTGATAATCCTGCTGCCCTCGCTTCGCCCCGATTCGCAGCGCCATCGAGCCCTAGTTTCGTCCGATGCCGTGGCGACCCTCCGCTTGAAGTTTATCCGATCTCGCCGAGCAGAGCCATCTATCACCAGCATGCAAGCAAATGACCACGTCCATGATCAATGGTCAGCCCAGTTTCCTTGCCCCATTATTATCTTGGTTGTAAATACTGTTAACGTCATGCCTGCATTGTTTAGACGTAATCCACGACGTAGCGTAACAGCAGTGAATATCACGACACATGTTTAATTATTTTCTTTGCACAGATAAAGTTTAACTTGCTTAATATATAAATTACGTTACAATACTTTATCAAATAAAATATGATTAGCTTTAACTCAATTAATATTATTAGTTGTTGATTATAATTTGTTTAGTTTAAATGTAAAACATGAGATGGTTTGATTAGTGCTTGTATATGTGTCAGATTATATAAATTATAAATATTTGATTAGAATAATTAATGTTTATGCCATGTTCCTTTAAATTTAAAATAACATAGGTTCATGCGTCGGCATTTTTTTGAAATATTAACTCGATTAATATTCACATTAATATGTTTTTATTTATAAATTGTTCAGTAGATGCAAGTTATGGTCACCTAGTTTGTCCAATAACAGAACCGCCCATCCATTTGGTTGTCCAGTTTTGCTTAACTAGCTTGTTGACATCATCATTATGTCACACTCACTTTATAGAAAAACAAATCCTGAAATACAATAGAAATATGTATATACGTACTTATGTAGGCCATATCTTCCACGTTTTAACTCCGATTTGACCCGTTCAAGTTGCGTTAGTTCGTATTTGCGAGCTCTACATGTTAGTGTAGTTGTACAGTAGGTTTGTTTTAATTTTCGCTTCTTAGTGTATGTTTGCTCGGAATGTTTGTATGTTGATGCTTGGTGATCGAATTTAGACGGTGAGCAGTACTACGACGATTAGGAGTATTATTTTGAGCCGGACCAGCAGTATCTATCAGAGAACTTTGATCAAGGCAAGTATAACATGGGACTATCCTTGTTACCTATTCACTGAAATTATCATACATATGCATGTGTCTTCCTTGACAACCATAGAGATTATAACTTAGCTATTGATATCTTGTTTCCTTGTCACCTATGGGTTGTGCATTTGGGTAGCTATTGCTAGTGCTTAATTATGAACAATGATCTTGTAATTTGATTAATGGATTAAGCAATCAACCATTAAGATGATTTTATTATTGTTAAAAAGGGGGCTAGAGCAAGGGGTTATATTGTTGCTCTGGTTTCTCTCCATAAGGACTTATCTGTACGTGATCATCCGGGACATACAGTACAGCTGTGAGGGCTATATGGCTCTGGCTTTAGTTGCTTAAAGGACCTTTTCTAGCTTGTTAGCGGTTACCTTAAATGGCGTAAGAATGGCTTGACACGTTGGGTGTAGTGCGAGCCCCTGGCCTAGTGTGTATAGGCTGCGGTTGTTGTGCCACAGGGAAGGGGGGTTCTACATCTGCCTGCCGAGTGAATCTAATGGCCCTAACTTGTTAGACGAACTTTTGAATGGCTTTATATGGTTTCTTGTGCTTAGGGATTCATGACCCCTTAGCATATGGAAATCATGACTCACAGTGAAAGTGTACACCTCTGCGCAGAGTTTAAAAACTGGTATACTAGCCGTGCTCACGGATACGAGCGGCCTTGGAACATTTACAGATAGATGATCACCATTGTTATATCATGTTTTATTTACTGTTGATTATTATTATGCTCATGTTAATGCTATTCATTATCCTTATTACAATTGATCATTGATTCATTAATGGGAAGTGGATTATCTTGATGCTACTCAATTGCTAATTATATGATGACTAAAAGCTAAACGCAGTCAAACAGTGTCTAGCCTTTTTGAGCCTCATGAACCCTGTGTTATACTTGTTGAGTTCGACATGGACTCACTCTTGCTATTTCCCCAACACTCCAGTGTATAGTAAGATGCTACTCGGAGAAAGGACAAAGGTGTAGTGGAGTTTCCAGAAGACTAGTAGAAGTGCTAGGCATATGTTACCCCCAGTCAGCCGTCCCTGAGAAGAATGGAGCCCGAAGTTTAGTCACCGTTCCGCGATACTCTGATGTAAGTGTTAATTTAGCTATGTATACGTTATATAATAACATTGTTTCTGATATTTTCTTCATTCTGGCATATGTGTGGACTTCCTGGGCACACATATGATTAGCCGGGTTTTGTTCTTTAGAAAACCGGGTGTGACAGAGTGGTATCGGAGCGGTGTTGACTGTAGGACGTATGCCAAGTAGCACCGGACGTATTCTAAAACTTATTTTACTATAAAACTATTTTGTCATCCCTTGACTCATTGATTTTTGACTATTTCCTCTTCCTTGTCTTGTTGTATCCCCTCCTTGATATAGCTTCCTTTGAGCTATTATTTCTTACTCCATTGGATTTTGTTTTATGTTGATTTTACTAAAAGTTTTCTGATCTTACCTGGTTCAAAGATTCGATGGCATTTCATCATCCATACTTTTCTATAGGATGACCACCATTGTTGAAGAAGCACGTGTAGTACCGATGATGTGATGTGTGCTTGTTTTGCTTGATGTATTGCTTGTGTGTTGCTTTGTTCTCGTGTTTCAAAGGTGGCTCGGAAGAAATAAGTCTTGAGGAGTAGTTCGATCCATGTTAAGTGGGGTAGGTTTTACGTAATACTCCACATGCTGATTTCTATAGCAGTCATCAATGTTTCTGTTATATCTCAAGATATGAACATGAGAAATTTATAAAATTTTACTGGGAATAACTAGACTTCTGTATCTTTCCAAACCCACTGGACTTATCTTTTTATCTATTATGAGCTAAGAGATATACCTGTTCTAAGTTGGGGTCACTGCGCAGTCTGGAATCCTGAAACAGTTTCGGTTAAGTTCAGTTTTTGACTAACTTATGGACAGAATCTGGAAAAGTGTTGTGAATAAAAGTTGTAGATAATTTCATAAGCTTTCCAACCATGTAAAGATCACTTCCTTTGGATCTTTGTAGCTCGAGTTATGTCAGATTTACTGGACTGCTAAAATTGGAATTCGCCCAGAAATTTTCTGCATTACTTCCTTATCTTGTATAAGTGAATATATCATTGGATATCTTTGAATCTCATTGATTTGCCTTGGAATCTTACATTAGAGATGATTATGGTTATCTAGTATAAAAGGAGATGCAAGTTACTTTGGTGTCCCCTAGTTTCTTTTTCTTAAGGGGGTAACAAAGTTGTGAGTGTTGCAAGATGAATGTTTCGTATGTCCTAGTGCTTCACTTGGAAGAAGTGGTTAGCTTTATGATTGGAAGTTTACTCAAGTGCTAGTGTTGTTTGCTTGGGATCAGTGCTTTGTTGGATCGTTTACAAGAAGCTCGGGTATTCGTCAGGACTAGTCTTCACTTCAAGCTATCATCAGTTGGGAGTTCAACATTCAATTCAACAAACTCTATACAAGTTAGCATGGACGACATAGGAAGGAGATGTTAGAAGTCTATAGTTAGTTTCCTGGAAACTTAGATGACATCACCCCCATATCAAGTATGTTTAGTAAGTTTTAAGTGAAGTGAGTTTTCTACTTGGATAGGTATTCTCTAGTGGAGTTACTATGAAGAAGAGCTCAAGAGAGTTGAATGTGGAAAGCTCTTAAGGCTGTAAGTGTGGCATTTATTGGGATTATAAGAGCGACATCTACGTGGATCACAAGAATCTGAGGGATATCTTCGCTATGTTGGTTTTGAACCTATGGTATCATTATCAGTTTGATCCTGATCAAGATTTTTATGAATTGCAAAGTGTTGCCTTCAATGACATTGCTAGGTGGAACAAAATCTTTGTTAAGTGGGGTAGTGTCTGCTACCATCAACAATCTCAAGCGACGAGGTACGAAGAACTGAAGATCAAACCTTATCTTTCTTGTCATCTTTTGGCTATCCTTGATCTATGTCTTATATCTCATCAACGCAAAGCAAAGAAGCATGAAGACTTGAAAATTAGTGTTATCTATCTCTCTAATCTCTCTGAATCTCGTTTTTACCTTATCCTGTCTTTTCAGAACAGTCTGTCTTCTTTAGCTTATATCTCTATTTTTGGATGTCCAAAAATCATGGATAAATTCTGGATAACAGTAGACTTCAATATCTTTCTCTGACGGTAAGAACCGCCCTGATAGCTATTATGATTTGGGAGTTATGAAAATCACAAGACGACGCATTTGTGCTGTCAGCAACCTGGAATAGTATCTGTTGTGCACAGTTTTTGACTACCTTAACTGCAGAATCTGGAGAAGTGTTCTATAAGAAAGTTGTAGTAAATTTGATAAGCTTTCCAACGGTATAAGCTATAATATCATAGGATTCATAGAACTTGAGTTATAACTGTATTTCTGCACTGCCATTTTTCTGCTCGCGAGGAAGTGCAGGATTACTTGTTCTTGCATATTCTCATGAGTCTCTTTGAGATGATATAAGAACATGATGGTAGTTGTCACTCAGAAACAAATGCAATCTATCCATTGGTGTTCTCTAGTTGATCTCTTCTTAATGGGGTTTGCCGAACTAAAAGACGATACAAGATGGAGGTTTATATGTTCTGTTTTGTCATCTGGAAGCAACATCTATCTACATGGTTGCAAAGTCATTATCGAGCGTAGGTATCTCTTCTCAGGGTTGGTAACCTGTTAGAACCATCTACAAGGATCGTAAGGGTCTAAAGGAGATATTTACAAAGTTGGATTTGAGTTTGTGGCATCATCATCATTAGATAAGAATTGATCAGAGGAGAGTGAAGACTTGCAAATCAACTTTATCTTTCTCCCTAGTCTCTCCGAATCTCGGGACGAGATTCCTGTTAAGTGGGGTAGATTTGTCACACCCAAAATTTTCTATTTTGGGTTGTGCATGAAAAATACTAAATAAAATAAATAATTTCAATATTTGAATAAATTTATTAGATAAGTTAAGTTGTTGCTAATTTAAATATAGAAAATTGTGGTTTTAAACTTTTTCATATTAATTTGATAATGTGGTGTTTGTGTGATGCTTGTCTTTGGTGTTGTTGAGTGCTATTATTTTCAAAATATCATAGGACGACGTTTACTTCTCATCGGAAAACTTTTTGGTATTTTCTGGATCCAAAATTCCAATTTCCGTGAGCTTAATCTTTTTCCTTGATCTCTTCATCCATCTTTTCATAAGCTCCAAATACTTTATTTGGGTTCCTTATGTTCCATAATGTCTCTAGAAAATTCCCTCGAATTTTCGGAGCTTTCGGAGTATTTTTCGCGGCTTAAATAATAATTCTGGATTTTTCTAGAATTATTTTATCCACGAAATTAATTAATTCCGAAAAGTTTCCAAACCCTACAACAATATATATGCCAGCGTAGCCCTCGACGCCCTGGTTTCAGAAGTACAACTCTTATCGCGAGCCGTCGCTCGTAGCTCTCTCTATCTCTCGCCGTATCTTAAATATATATATATATATATATGTATATATGTATACGTGCAAGCAAAGGACTTTATACCCTCACGTCATGCTGGCCAAGGGTGCTGCTGCGGTGCAGCAGGCGCTGATGTGCTTTCCCTTTCAGTTTGCATTGCTAACGCCGTGGCCCACTGTACATTGTCAACTCCTATTTTGTATTGTCCAGGAGCCGGACTCTGTTCCGATTCGATTTAGCAACCAAAGGAAATAAGTCGTATGCAATTCGGATTCCTGAGGAATCTTCCCACGAGAGGGGCACGTCTGGACACCCTATAAAATCCGCAGCCTATCCCTTTTTCTATTCTTTCCTATCTTTGAGTTGCTACGGCCTCGCATCGAGCTCGCAGCCCTAGCAGCGCCGCCGCTTCTCGAATTCGCTGTTGCTGCCGTTGCCGCCGCCGCCGCTGTCGCCGTGCGCCGTCTGCATGGACGACTTCCACCTCGGCGCCGCCACCAAGCAGCTCCCCTGCAAACACGTCTTCCACTGGGACTGCATCCTCCCGTGGCTCGACCTCCACAGCTCCTGCCCGGTCTGCCGCTTCGAGCTGCCCACCGACGATCCCGACTACAACCACATCCACCAGCAGCAGCACGCCGCGTCTCCAGCTCCCGCTCCCGCAGCCTCCTCCCCCAGGGTGGCTGAGCGGAGGTTCAGGATTTCGCTGCCCTGGCCTCTCAGGGCCGCCTTTGGTGCTGCCCAGGCAGAGAGCAGCAATCCCAACAACGTTGACACGCCTCCGTCTGGGTCTGGCGGCAACGATAACGACAACGATGCAGGTGGTGGCCCTCAATCTCATACTGGATACGATGATGTTGACTGAGGCCTCAATAGCCATTCTGGGAAACAAAGAGGACTTTGAGGCGCTGACGCTTAACCTTCTTGCACGGACCATTGAGACCGTTGAGGGTGGTGGTTTGATAATCCTGCTGCCCTCGCTTCGCCCCGATTCGCAGCGCCATCGAGCCCTAGTTTCGTCCGATGCCGTGGCGACCCTCCGCTTGAAGTTTATCCGATCTCGCCGAGCAGAGCCATCTATCACCAGCATGCAAGCAAATGACCACGTCCATGATCAATGGTCAGCCCAGTTTCCTTGCCCCATTATTATCTTGGTTGTAAATACTGTTAACGTCATGCCTGCATTGTTTAGACGTAATCCACGACGTAGCGTAACAGCAGTGAATATCACGACACATGTTTAATTATTTTCTTTGCACAGATAAAGTTTAACTTGCTTAATATATAAATTACGTTACAATACTTTATCAAATAAAATATGATTAGCTTTAACTCAATTAATATTATTAGTTGTTGATTATAATTTGTTTAGTTTAAATGTAAAACATGAGATGGTTTGATTAGTGCTTGTATATGTGTCAGATTATATAAATTATAAATATTTGATTAGAATAATTAATGTTTATGCCATGTTCCTTTAAATTTAAAATAACATAGGTTCATGCGTCGGCATTTTTTTGAAATATTAACTCGATTAATATTCACATTAATATGTTTTTATTTATAAATTGTTCAGTAGATGCAAGTTATGGTCACCTAGTTTGTCCAATAACAGAACCGCCCGTCCATTTGGTTGTCCAGTTTTGCTTAACTAGCTTGTTGACATCATCATTATGTCACACTCACTTTATTGCCGTTTTCCTTTAGAAAAACAAATCCTGAAATACAATAGAAATATGTATATACGTACAACCTTATGTAGGCCATATCTTCCACGTTTTAACTCCGATTTGACCCGTTCAAGTTGCGTTAGGTTCGTATTTGCGAGCTCTACATGTTAGTGTAGTTGTACAGTAGGTTTGAAAATTTTAATTTTCGAGTTTATATTAAAGTAATTATTTATCTATAGGAAATCTTAGAAAATTCATAACTTTCACGTTTTAGATCCGATTTTCGTGATCTTTACGTCTGTGTGATCGTAGTAACGAGTAGAAGAGTTTTACAAACTTTTTATACTGTTTTTCTACTGTTGGTGTACTGTTCTAATTGTATCTTTTGTTTGCTTCGTGTATGTTTGCTCGGAATGTTTGTATGTTGATGCTTGGTGATCGAATTTAGACGGTGAGCAGTACTACGACGATTAGGAGTATTATTTTGAGCCGGACCAGCAGTATCTATCAGAGAACTTTGATCAAGGCAAGTATAACATGGGACTATCCTTGTTACCTATTCACTGAAATTATCATACATATGCATGTGTCTTCCTTGACAACCATAGAGATTATAACTTAGCTATTGATATCTTGTTTCCTTGTCACCTATGGGTTGTGCATTTGGGTAGCTATTGCTAGTGCTTAATTATGAACAATGATCTTGTAATTTGATTAATGGATTAAGCAATCAACCATTAAGATGATTTTATTATTGTTAAAAAGGGGGCTAGAGCAAGGGGTTATATTGTTGCTCTGGTTTCTCTCCATAAGGACTTATCTGTACGTGATCATCCGGGACATACAGTACAGCTGTGAGGGCTATATGGCTCTGGCTTTAGTTGCTTAAAGGACCTTTTCTAGCTTGTTAGCGGTTACCTTAAATGGCGTAAGAATGGCTTGACACGTTGGGTGTAGTGCGAGCCCCTGGCCTAGTGTGTATAGGCTGCGGTTGTTGTGCCACAGGGAAGGGGGGTTCTACATCTGCCTGCCGAGTGAATCTAATGGCCCTAACTTGTTAGACGAACTTTTGAATGGCTTTATATGGTTTCTTGTGCTTAGGGATTCATGACCCCTTAGCATATGGAAATCATGACTCACAGTGAAAGTGTACACCTCTGCGCAGAGTTTAAAAACTGGTATACTAGCCGTGCTCACGGATACGAGCGGCCTTGGAACATTTACAGATAGATGATCACCATTGTTATATCATGTTTTATTTACTGTTGATTATTATTATGCTCATGTTAATGCTATTCATTATCCTTATTACAATTGATCATTGATTCATTAATGGGAAGTGGATTATCTTGATGCTACTCAATTGCTAATTATATGATGACTAAAAGCTAAACGCAGTCAAACAGTGTCTAGCCTTTTTGAGCCTCATGAACCCTGTGTTATACTTGTTGAGTTCGACATGGACTCACTCTTGCTATTTCCCCAACACTCCAGTGTATAGTAAGATGCTACTCGGAGAAAGGACAAAGGTGTAGTGGAGTTTCCAGAAGACTAGTAGAAGTGCTAGGCATATGTTACCCCCAGTCAGCCGTCCCTGAGAAGAATGGAGCCCGAAGTTTAGTCACCGTTCCGCGATACTCTGATGTAAGTGTTAATTTAGCTATGTATACGTTATATAATAACATTGTTTCTGATATTTTCTTCATTCTGGCATATGTGTGGACTTCCTGGGCACACATATGATTAGCCGGGTTTTGTTCTTTAGAAAACCGGGTGTGACAAGGGGAATTCATTCAATTAATCATCAACCAGAAAGTAGAAGACCAACCAGCAACTCTCATCTCCTTAGAGCTCCATCAGATCTAGGCATAGCTAGATTAGAATTATAAGTAGAGGAGTCAAGTAGCCTTGGGCTCTAGATCTAGTCAAGAGGAGCTTGGTAAATCCAGTTCTTCTCTCTTGTATCAATATTGTTCTTTAGATATTCATCTAGTTCATCAGTTCTTCTAGTTCTTAATCGAGTTCATGTTCTAGTTCTTTATGTTCTAATTGTTTATGTTCTAGTTCGTAATTGTTCTAGTTCATCATTGTCTAGTTCTAGTTCATTGTTCTTGATCATTATTCTTGATACATTAGATTTGATCTTGTTCTTAATCTATATTATATCCTTGATTATTATGAGATTAGTCTGCTTTGATTATATATTTGGCATAGATAGTTTATCATTATGTTTATACACATGTTTGCAAATCACTCACCTTATTAAGTCATGGGTGGGTGGTCAACATTGTGTAAGTGTGGTACTTATACACTGTTTACCTGCAAATGCACTCTATACTCCAGGCCATGTGGTTGATCGTGGGTGTGACATTCCTGTTGAGTCCTTTGTAGTCCACTCCCCGAGTGTAGAACTTAGTAGAACACGGTCTCATTACTTAGTTGTTACTCTATTTCTCAGCTTCGTAATGGTGTTCCTTGTTTATGGATATGAGATAACCTCGCCAATGATTGCCTAATATAATTGCACTAATCAATGTAGATTATGACTAATAGTTAATGGATTACTTAGGAGTTATTCTCTTACTTTATATTCTAATCAATGACTTGCCATGGTAGTACTGGTCTAAGAAATATCATCTGAATGGTCTGATTATCATATATTTTATCTCTTTTTATTTGATTAATTCCTATTTGAGAGTAAAGGATAGTGATTTCGAATATTCATATCACATGTGTAGGGTTGCCTTTAATTAATATGTGCCCCTCTGTTTGTTCTCCTTTGGTTAAATATAAATAACGATACCTAGGATAAACTTGGGTGAAATGCTGCAACGGGTGTATTTATCTGTGCGCTTGTGGATACATACTTTAATATTTTATATAGTTAAGTGGCATGAGTACAATACAACCACACTCTTGGTGTCATGTTGGGGATGACAACCTAACGCGAGTGATGCTAAGAAGTGTCAATAAGCATTTCTAGCACCGTTGCCGGGGAGGCAACGGAATGGCACACTAAGTTAGAAAACATTCATAAGAGCATAAACACACTTCCACATCTAGGAACACTCTTACACTTGTGATATTTGAATTACATCACTTGATCCTTTACTCTAACAGGCTCACCCTATCCTTTGTCAATTTTTTGATCTTATGCAGGGTGATGTATGACTGGTTTTGAACTCTTGACAAACTACGTTGAGAACCCGAAGCTCTGATCAAAAGAACAAGAGCAAAGCTCAAGAAGGCTCCAACCACTTTGTCTGAGATCAACCAATTGAGAAGAAGCTTAACACCAGACTTTGAAGCCATGGCTGACCGATCACTCCATGAATTCTCCGCTCCAACCACTGCTACATCAGGACTAGACCGATAGTAAATGTGGGAGATAACGGATTTGACCTTAAGCCTGATGTGATCAACATGGTGCAAGCAAACCAGTTTTATGGAAAAGCACATGAAGATGCGAGTGCTCATCTCCAACACTTTTTGGAGATTTGTAGCACCTTCACCATCAAGGGAGTCGCAAGAGACGCCATATTGCTCCGCTTGTTCCCTTTCTCACTCCTAGGAAAAGCAAAGCAATGGTTCTATGCCAACAAGGATAAGAATACCACATGGTCGATCTGTGCTACTGCTTTTCTAGCAAAATTCTTTCTAGTGGGGAAGACAAATGCTCTATGTGCGAAGATTTCAACCTTCCAGCAACAAAACGATGAATCAATCCCTGAAGCTTGGGAATGCTTTCAAGATTACATATCAGAATGCCCTCACTATGGGATGGAGAATTGGCTACTCATGCAGACATTCTACCATGGGCTCACTTCTAGTACCTGTGAGAATGTGGATGCAGCTTCTAGAGGATCATTATTATCGCTCAAAATCACTGAAGCAACCACTTTGATTGAGAAGATGGCCTCTAACTAGGGATGGAATGAGGAACGCACTCAACCTCGCAAGAGAGGAGGAATGCATCAACTGAAGGAAGTAGACATGTTGTCTACCAAGATAGACCTGCTCATGAAGAAGTTCGATGAACGCACCACTGAGAAGAACGAAGTCACACACATCCACAATTCTCGCATGACCTGTGAAGAGTGTGGAGGTAATGGCCACTCAGGGAGCAACTGCCCTAAGTTTCAAAAGGATGTGAACTACATCAACAACAACTTCAACAATCATCCTCAATAAAATCAAGGATGGAATTAGCAATCAAGGCCTAATTACTCAGGTAACTACTCAGGTAACTACCAAGGTAATAATCTTAATAATAACTTTAATCAACCACCCTTGAGAGAAATGATTTTGTAATCAGAATAAAGTTATTGATACTATGTCTAGAAAGATAGCTTCCAATGATAAATTGCTTGAAAATATTAATACTAGAATGGATAGCTTTACTTCTGCCATAAAGAATCAACATAGCTTTAATAAAATGATAGAATCACAAATATCTTAGCTCGTAGCTTCTGTACTAGTGACCGAAAGAGGTAAGATTCCGGGGAAGCTAGAGGATTTAGAAACTGCAAATCTTGTAGACATTTATAATACAGGGCAATACTTCACCGCACCTCCAAAAGCAATGGGGAACATGGGTAGACAACACTCTACCAGTGAAGAAAGGAGACCTAGGGAGACCTATCATCCTTATTCGCATTGGACCCCACAGCTTTGAAGAATCTGTCTGTGACCTTGGAGCAAGCGTCAACATCATGCCCACGGTAATCTATGAGAAATTTCATGGTGATCCTTTATTGTATACAACTATGTGTTTACAGATTGCAGATTAGACACTATGCTACCCCAAGGGAATTCTTGAAGATGTCTAGATCGTAGTTGGACACACATATGTGCTGTCAGACTTTGTGATTGTAGAAACAGGTGGAGATGAAAAAGCATCCATCATCTTGGGGTGACCGTTCTTGAGTACCACCAAAGCCATCATCTACGCAGATAGCGCCAAGATCTGTTTCACAATCAATGGGAGAAAAGAAAGATTCAATTTCAAGAAGCGTACCCTCAACATTCGAGTTCACCCACAGACGTCGTACCTCTACGAGGATACAACCGCTGCCCCAATAAAGAAGAAGAACAAGAATAGGAGAAGGAGGAACAAAGCTAAGCATCAGGCAAAATAAACAGTATGGATGGTCAACACTATTGATCCAGAACTTGACCACCTCCTCCCATCACCATACCTCACTAAGCTGGGAGATCCTGGAGTACCCACCATCGATTGTATGATCGAGGGAAGTACTTTCTACAAGACATTCTGCGACATCGGCTCTAGTACCAACATAATGTCTAAGGTAACATATAAACATTTGTATAATACTAGACCCATGTATCGTACATATGTGCAGCTACAGATGGCGGACCAATCATTCTGATGTCCGGAGAGAGTAGTGAAAGATGTTATGGTCAAAATAAGAGATCACTACATTCCTACCAACTTCATGGTTCTTGACATGGGAGAAGAAGACGATGTCCACCTCATTTTTGGAAGACCCTTCCTCAACACCACTGGCGCAATCATCTACATAAGAACTAGGGAAATCCACTTCAAATTCCTTGGAGAGAAGGTATGTTGTTACTTTAATAGTTACACTACTTGTGAGCAGCCTAGAAAGAACAAGAGGAGACACCGCTCTCAACACGAAAAGAAACAAGCCATCAAAGAGAAAGAAGCTACCCAAGAAGAAGCTATTCCAAAGGAAGAAGAAGAGAAGTCCAAGAAGAGTGAACCACAGGAAGAGACTCCTCAGTCCAAGAAAGTATGGAAAAGAAAAGAAACATCAACATCATCATCAAGTTCTCCAACACTTGATGAGCAACCATCTAGCTCCTCAGTTAAGCTAGAAGAAACCTCTGAAGACTGAACCAGACGTAAGGTCCAGGTCAACGGACCTAAATCTCCGAACCTTCTCCGAAAGGTAAATCGGTATTTATCTGCACATTTAAATTAAGCATATCTACTTTGTTTACATTCCCTTAGCATATTATTGCATTGAAAATAAAATACTTTTTCCATTAATAACATGCATACTATTTAGAATTAAATACATATTTAAATTCTACATTGCATTTGAAAAGAAAATAAAAATAACTTTTATATTTTGAATCATCTCATTGCATCTGGAAATATATAAACTCTAAGCCCCATGTGAGTAATAGTGTGGTGTGTAGCAACCCATAATAATTACTCACTGTGGAGGCATATATATATAATCTAAAAATGAAGAAAAACCAGTTGAATAATAAAAGATAATTCAAGACTCTAAAATAATCAGGGAATAGTTTTCCACTAACCCTTAATATGTTCCACGAGTTTTGTTGTCTATTTGAAATTCAACAAGAAAAAGAGAAATTCCCTATGAAGCCCATGATGCCTTCACTCACTCAAGAGCTCTACCTTGAACAATCATCAAAGAATGAGTGATGAGCATCTACGCAATCGAGGACTCAAGATGAATGACTACGTCAAAATCCAGTTTGGGGGAGAGCGTCCCCCGTATATCTCGATAAGTATTCCTTTTTTAGTGATTTATCTTTTATTCTGAAAAGTATAAAAAGATGCATAACTTAAGAAAACCAAATAAAAAGAGTGTTGGTGATAATATTAGCTAGATAATATATTAGTTAAAATAAAAGATACAAGAGAGTATTAGAACTTAATTACCGTAGAACTCAATTTTAAACATAATGGAAATGATGAATAGTTGCTCTATCGTAATTCCTTTCAAGTGCCTAGTTTTCAAACATGAATTCTCTCGAGTTTTGGGTAGAACTATCTTGATCTAAAGATAAGCTCTGGGCCTAAAACTTGTGGGTTGCGAATGCTAGATCTAAATCTAGGTAGTTGAGGAGTATGATATGAGAAAGTCTGAGTTACTATTTATCTTGCTCCTACTGATGTTAGAGTTCTGAAGAATTTTATCTTTTGAAATGTTAAAATACCATGATGAGTACTTGTATGACAAAGCTTAAAATTCCTACCATAGCCATACATAGGATAGAAAATTCCATTCATACTTTTTACTACTTGTACTTGCATTGAGCATTGCGAGCTCTGTTGACCCTTAGTGGCTTGTCATACTTTTAAAATCAAGATCACGTACACTCCACTCAAATATGCTGCTTCTACACTTGAAGTACGCAACAACATGCCTTTTCATTTAGATCCACCAAATATATTTTTCTCCTACACTAGGAGAGAACACCACTCACATGTCTTATAGGATTTTTGTCACATATCCATACATTTCATAAGCCCCAGTTATTGTTGCTCTAGGTTATTATTATCTCTCAATCTTTTATTATAGACAAGAATGTTCTGGGCTTATATATTTAAAAAAAAAGAGAAGAAAGAGAAATATATAGAGAGTAAAACATGGACAAGTGTCCTACAAAAACAATGGGTACTTAGATGCCCGCCTCTCTAAAAAAACTATAGCCCAAAATATCTCTTAGTCTAAGTTCTTCAATTATTCAAAGAGAGATCAAAATCCCTTTCAAAGGAGCAAAAGTAAAATTAGATCCACTATCACCTTCATCATAAATAAACTACTCCTTGATCCGTACACATGCACTTCTTGATTTGATCGTATGCCTCGTTTCTCTGGATCCACTGTTTGACTTTACAAAATATGCTTTGCAAGTATGAACATGTTGTCTCCATACCTATAAGCTCCAGATAAAGCATTAAATGTAGGATGAGAGAAGGCTAATCTCACTTTGCCTTGGAGAGGATCTAGAAATACCACATATATTGAGAGATTTGAGAGAGTCATACAAAAAGATACTCTGAGTTTTATTTTAAAAATCTTGCAAAACTCCAGAATAATAGTTGAATGAAGAGCTTGAGACATAGTGCTTGATTTGATTGTTCTACTTTTTGACTACTCAAGACCCAAGTGAAGGCTAATAAACTCCATAGTTAAAGGTAATATGGGTAAGTCTAAAGGTTAGAATGGTTAGACCTAATCCGAAGGAAAATTCTTGTTTGAACGCATGTGTACTTTTGAGGTGTGAAAGCATTGTAGCAACTCCTGATCCATTATGAATATTTGCTAAGGGACTAGCAAAAGGTAAGCTTGGGGGAGTTGTTGATGATGGTTATCTACCATAATAAAGGGTTAAAATAAATATATAAAGGGCTAATAAATGACCACCAACATAGGTTTAGGGTGTCAACTAACGAAATTCCACGAGTTTTGGTGAATCTATATTTTGCAGGGGGTTATCAAAATAATTCAGGAATTAATATCTTTCACGAGAAGGAACCCATGTCAATCGGTCTAATCTCCACATCACGAATACGCAAGAGGCTTCTAGAGGACACCAGAGAATTCCACGAGGAGGGCCACCACGAGGAGCCGCCAGGTGGGGCCGACCGGCCTCAACCCTAGGCCGACCGGTCCCTGGCCACCGTCCCTCGGCTCCTTCCTTTGCAAGCTACTTCAACTGCCTCCAAGGATGCATCCTAACCCTACGTGAAGGTCGATTTAATCCAAGGGCCACGGTTCCATGCTCTAGGCTATATAAACGAGGCTCTAGACCCCCCCTCCAAAGGGGAATTCATTCAATCAATCATTAACCAGAAAGCAGAAGACCAACCAGCCACTCTTATCTCCTTAGAGCTCCATTAGATCTAGGCATAGCTAGATTAGAATTAGAAGTAGAGGAGTCAAGCAGCCTTGGGCTCCAGATCTAGTCAAGAGGATCTTGGTAAATCCAGTTCTTCTCTCTTGTATCAACATTGTTCTTTAGATATTCATCTAGTTCATCAATTCTTCTAGATCTTGATCTAGTTCATGTTCTAGTTCTTTATGTTCTAATTGTTTATGTTCTAGTTTGTAATTGTTCTAGTTCATCATTGTCTAGTTCTAGTTCATTGTTCTTGATCATTATTCTTAATACATTAGATATGATCTTGTTCTTAATCTATATTATATCCTTGATTATTATGAGATTAGTCTGCTTTGATTATATATTTGGCATAGATATTTTATCATTATGTTTATATACATGTTTGCAAAGCACTCACCTTATTGAGTCATGGTGGGTGGTCAACATTGTGTAAGTGTGGTACTTATACACTGTTTACCTGCAAATGCAGTCTATACTCCGGGCCATGTGGTAGATTGTGGGTATGACATTCATGTTGAGTCCTTTGTAGTCCACTCTCCGAGTGTAGAACTTAGTAGAATGCGGTCTCATTACTTAGTTGTTACTCTGTTTCTCAGCTTCGTAATGGAGATGTTCCTTATTTATGGATATGAGATAACCTAGCCAATGATTGCCTATTATAATTGCACTAATCAATGTAGATTATGACTAATAGTTAATGGATTACTTAGGAGTTATTATCTTACTTTATATTCTGATCAATGACTTGCTATAGTAGTACTGCTCTAAGGAATATCATCTGAATGGTCTGATTATCATATATTTTATCTCTTTTTATTTGATTGATTTCTGTTTGAGAGTAAAGGATAGTGATTTTTAATATTCATATCACATGTGTAGAGTAGCCTTTAATTAATATGTGCCCCTCTGTTTGTTCTCCTTTGGTTAAATATAAATAATGATACCTAGGATAAACTTGGGTGAAATGCTACAACAGATGTATTTATCTGTGTGCTTGCGGATATATACTTTAATATCTTTATATAGTTAAGTGGCATGAGTACAATACAACCACACTCTTGGTGTCATGTTTGGGATGACAACCTAACGCGAGTGATGCTAAGAAGTGTCAACAAGCAGCAAGTTCACTTCTTTGTGGCCTTTTATCATCCAAATCCTTGTGGTAGCTCAATTGGATTCCTTAATATGGGTAGAAGTACTTTTCATGGTGGAAACAATGAATTGAGTGTCATCAAATTTGGAGTTCAGTTGGATCTTCAAAAATAGTTTCCAAAACAACAAAAGTTTACTTTATTACCTAATTGACATCGACATGTTGGTGTTCCGTGTTCTATTTTTGTTAAGCAACTTGATTAGGTCCCATAATAAAATTTGGAATATACATTGTGGAGAAGAGCATGCAAAAAGATCGCACCAGTTTGACGTCGTTTTGACCATCAAGTTTTGCAGTTTGTTAATCATTGACAATGCTTTGAAAATGCCATTTTGGAGCTTAATTAGTCACTAAGCTACTACCCTAATGACTATGGCCCTAAAATGACAATCATAGAGCTTTTCACGGGCTTCATCTTTGCTTTTGGGCCCATTCACCAAATTAGCCTAGAGCTAGCCCAAAAATGCATCCCACAGTGGCCACATCGTTGCCCGCCACCTGTTCGGGAGATTGCCCCAGAGGACGCCGCGCATCCAGTGCGTGGCGGCCATCTGTGGCTTGCGCCCCACCTCACGCCCACGCGTCATCATGTGTAATGTGAAGATGCTGAGCTACTCCAGGCGCTTCTCACTCGCTCCCTTAACCCCTGGCTCTCTCCTCCTCGCTCTGCTCCACGCTGGGACGCGCCTCCGCCATGTGCGTCGCCGTCAAGCTCCCTGGCTACACCATTCCTCCTTCTTTGCCCAAGCCAAGCACAGGATCACCCTCTCCTCCTTTCATTGCACCTCCTGTGCCACCTCTAGCCATCCCCAACAAGCACCGATGGTCGCTGTAGCTCCTCGCTGGCGGAGCAGCTACCGGCATTCTGCCTGCTCGTGCGGCTAGCAGGCCACTGGCCACCCTAGGCCGTGCCACGGCCACCAGGAGGCGCGTCGAGGGCCGCATCAGTCAGATCCCACAACAGCTGTCACTATGTTGCCATCGTACCATCCTCTACCATGTTGTTCCACCGCTGAGCCTCACGCTCACATGGCTAGGTTGGCCCGGGCCACCTCGGGCCGAGCCGAGCAGTCCCATGGGAGCGCATGGACCCCCTGGTGCTCCCCGGCCCCTCCACCACCGTCGGTGTGGCCTCCCTCCGTCGGAACAGCAAGCTCCCGATGACCCCTCTATCTAAATTGCGTCAGGGACCTCACGCAACAATTCAAAGAAAGGGAAGGGCCTAACTGTGAACCCGAAGACTCATGTGAATAGTGCCTATAAGGACCTCTTTGCAGGAAATTAGCTGAAGTTTGGAAATCATAGAAAATCATATAAAATCCATAAAATAGCAAATGAGTACTTTTTAGAATTCTTGAGAGTAGATCTACCCAGTAGAGTTATAATATAATAGGTGTTAGTAGAAAGTTTTTGTTGTTTTTATTTATTCTTGTAAAGTGCTTTTAAAGGTGCTTTTAAATTGGATTGATATATATCTTGAGTTATAGAAGTCCAAAAATTGTAATTCTAGTTTTGTTAGTCTTGTGATGACATGCTCTAGCTAAGAAAAATATTAAATATGCTAGTTGTGTACTGTTTTTATAGTGTTTTGGTTTAATCTTGTTAAATAGGAAATTCTAGCTTGTGTTGCTTGTTATTTTCATATCTAGAATTGTTGAGTTCAAATTGCTATGAAATTTTTATGGTAGGCTAATGATGCTATGGATGAGCTCTGGTTAAAATTTCATGAATATTGTAAGGAGTATGAGTGAGTTATATATTTATCTTGCTCTCATAGGATTTCTTGTAATAGCAATTTGTCTTTTTCATAGAGGCCGCTATGCTTATTCAAATGGTATGAAATTTATAAAGTAGCTTACTAGGGAAATCTATGAGCTATTATAATTTTTGTATAATTTATTGTGTAGTTTTGATGTATGTTCATAATTCCACCTAATTATCTAAAAAATTAATAAAGGTATGAAAAGAATTTATTTAGCGTTGGCCACTATGTTTTCTAGTGTTCTCTTGATATATATGAACTGTTGATACCATTGGTCTTGCCCATAATGCAATCTCCAACATAAGTTAATAATTATTTGCTTGCAATTGCTGTTTCTAGGAAGTTTTCGGGACTGTTTGGATTACATCATGATAATGATGTTTTTTGGTAAACTTATTAATAACAAAGTTGTAGATAACTCACTTATTTAGCTTGTGTTAAAATTTGGTGGCAGTTGGCCCTGTGGTTTGTGAGTTATGCCTGTTCAAATTAGGTTTCAAAAATGGCTGCTCTCTATCAATTCTAGACCAGTTTCTGTAAATGTGTATATTTGACCTAGTTAACTTATGAATAATTGTTTAAAGATAAAATGTAGACAATTTCATAAGCTTTCCAAAATATCTTGTTGCATGTCTTTTGGAATTATAGAACTCCAATTATGATTTAATTACTCAGCTGCTGCCTGTGTGTCTAGAAATTGGTAGATTCTAGTTTTAGTTGTTTGCTTCACTTTGCCTTGCTTTGCATGTTGCTAATTGTGATTTATGTCTTTGGTGGTGATTAAGTAATACACCTAAGACCTTGTGAAACTTATGTCATGCTTGGTGTTGTCTTCTTTGTTATCTTGGCATGATAAATTGTGCGATGTTTAAAGTAAGCAACACGAAGTGCTTAAGTATGTTTACTGTAATATTGTGCTTTTCTTACTTACTATATTGACGCATTGTCTATTGCACTTCCATATATTCATGCACTTGCATCTTGCATCTCATCTAGGTACGCTAGATGCACCTTGTGAAGGATGAGATGTGGAGCCAAACTCAAAGATGGTGTTTGGAGGACCTTTCCCGAAGAGGGAAGGACTAAGCAAGAGCCAGGATGGGAGATGCTCGCTAAGCAAGTGTCATCTAACAAACACTAACCTAAGTGTTGAATCTCAGGCAAGCCCCAGAGCATTATAAGCCTCCTACTTTATGAAAGCAATTGAGTATATATGTTATATATGTATTATTGCATTAAGTATATGAGTTGTCTAGAACCCTTATTGCATTATATCCTTCCTTGTCTAGTATACATACCCCGAATCCTATTTAGTCAGGATCGAGTAAATGCTTAGCCCTACTTAGATTGGTAGAAGTCAGGTGATCTCCTGTCACTTGCGAGATATAGGGATCTATCTGGTTATGGTTGGCTATATTTGCTATCATGGAAAAGAACTATTTGTTAATAATATGAAATGAGATTGGCTGGGATGACGATAATAAAGTAGCAAGGCATGCAGGTCTTGGGTGTGGATCTATCCTTATCTATGTCAATTAAGGACTAAGGCATGGTGCCTTTCTGTCACACCCGGTTTTCTAAAGAATAAAACCAGGCTAATCATATGTGTGCCTAGGAAGTCCACACATATGTCAAAATGAAAAAGTATCAGAAACAATGTTATTATATAACATATACATAGCTATATTAACACTTACATCAGAGTATCGCGGAATGGTGACTAAACTTCAGGCTCCATTCTTCTCAGGGACGGCTGACTGGTGGCTCCGTAAGCCAAACACTTCTGAAAGACTTCTAGAAACTCCACTACCTCTTTATCCTTCTTCTGAGCAACACCTTACTACACACTGGGGTGTGGTGGAAATAGCAAGAGTGAGTCCATATCGAACTCAACAAGTACAACATAGGGTTCATGAGGCTCAAAAAGGCTTGACATTGTTTGACTGCGTTTAGCTTTTAATCATCATATAATTAGCAATTGAGTAGCATCAAGATAATCCACTTCCCATTATTGAACCAATGATCAATTGTAATAAGGATAATGAATAGCATTAACATGAGCATAATAATAACAACAATAATTAAACATGGTATAACAATGGTGATCAACTATTCTGTAAGAATCCCCAAGGCCGCTCGTATCCATGAGCACGGCTAGTATACCAGTTTATTAAACTCTACACAGAGGTGTATACTTTCACTGTGAGTCATAATTTCCAAATGTATGGGAAGATCAAACCCAAACATCGGAGAACCATATAAAACCATTCAAGAGTTCGTCTAACAAGTTAGGGCCGCTAGGTTTCATCAGTCAGTCTGTGTGATACAACCAGTCCTAGGGATCCATAGTCTGCTTTTCCCCATTTGCGCCACAAGGGTAACCTCTAACAAGCTAGAAAAGGTCTCTTGAACAACTAGAGCTAGAGCCATATAGCCCTCACAGCTGTACTGTCAATCCTGGTTATCACTTACAGGTAAGTCCTTACGGAGAGTAACTAGAGCAACAATTCGACCCCTTGCTCTAGCCCCCTTTCAACAGTAATAAAATCATCTTCATGGTTGGTCGCTTAATCCATTAATCAAATTATAAGATCATTGTTCATAATTAAGCACTAGCAATAGCTACCCAAATACATATCCCATAGGTGACAAGGGAATAGGAAATCAATAGCTAAGTTATAATCTCTATGGTTGTCAAGGAAGACACATGCATATGAATAATATTTTCTATGAATAGGATAACAAGGATGGTCCCATGTTATATTTGCCTTTTTTCCAGAGTTAGCTGCTCAAAAGTCTTCATCTGCTATCTTTCGATCTCCAACTTTTGCTTCGACTATCGGTCCTCAGCTCCTAATCGTCAGCGCTAATGAACCACGTTTCTTCTACTCGTAGCAATCAAGCAGAACAAACAGACAATAAACACAACTAAGAACAACACACCAAACAAAAGAGACGTTTTAAAAGAGCACGCACTAAGCGTCACGGTTCGTTGCTACGATCACGAGAACACAAAAACGACTAAGGACAGAGTTATCGTTACTGAGGACACGTCTATCAAGATTGACAACATAACTAAAGAAGATAAACTATACACTTGATCTATTTTGGTTAATGAATTAAGGTGATAGACATTTTAGAGAATTATTCTAAAGTTGAACTAACCAAATTATATCAAGTTATAAATGCTAGAGTTAAACCTAAGTCATATTTTATTTATGAACAATTATATATCATTAATGCAATTTAAAGATTTATAGTTTTGAAATATAAAACATGTGAGATCAGTTAATCGGATTATTATATGTTACGAGGTTGGCCTAAGCATGTCATTGTTGAAAAGGCATTTATGTTGATATTAGTTATGTTAACATTTATTTATGAAGGACCAGAGTTATAAACATAAGTTGTTTCTAATAAATTAAAAAGACATTAGATAACCACTAATCAGATTAAGTATATATATGTTTCATGTTTAACTAAACAAATTATAAATATATGTTGTCCTATGTTTCTTTTATTTATAAACATTAATATTATTTAAGTCTCTTCAACATTTATAATTTAGAAAGCACCGAACAGGAGACAACAACTAATTGATTATCATGTTTTATGATTAGATTAAGCAAGTTATAATTAACAATGAAACAATTAAATTGTTATTTATCAAGTTCGCATTTTATTTATAACAGATCGAGATATAAACCTAAGTCTCTTTTAATTTAATAAAACATTAAATAAGAATTAATCTAATTAATTATAGATTTCATGCTTAACTAAACAGTTTATAAATAAAAACACATTAATGTGAATATTAATCGAGTTAACATTTTAAGAAAGTGCCGACGCATGAACCTATGTCATTTTAAATTTAAAGGAGCATGACATAAACATTAATTATTCTAATTAAATATTTATAATGTATATAACATGACACATATACAAGTACTAACTGAACCATCTCATGTTTTATATTTAAACTAAACAAATTAAAATCAAGAACCAGTTAAGATTAATTGAGTTAAACCTAAATTGTTTTTTAATTAATTAAAGAGAGCACTCGCTAACTAAACATTAATCAAATTAATTATATTCATAAATGTGGAACATGAAAAACAACGTCGCTAACATGTCCCTTACATCGCCACGGTCAAAAGCAACAAAAACGAAATTATAAACCTATGTCACTTTTAATTAAAAACTATTAAATTAATACTAATCAAATTATATTTTAAATCAATAAATTTATAATTATAGGACATGACAAACATTAACACTACTGCGTAGAGCGCAACTATACGAAACTAACGCAACTAAAACAGAGCAAAACGGAATTAAAACGAAGAAACGATAAAGATATTACGAACCAGTGGCAAAACCGCAAATACTTCATCTTCTACCTCCATCCATCTAAAGGGTCTCGGCCTAGGGACGACACGAGAAGGAAGAGAAATATTTAATTTACTACACGAGAGATTTCCCAAACTAGGGGCTCCTCTTACGGTAGTTTTGGTGTGCTCAGCCCAAGGGGTAGCTACGTATATATAGGGAGGAAAACTCTCCACCTCCACGTCAACTAGCAATATGGTACTAATTGATGTTGCACCCTCCACCTTTACTAATAGGCCTAATTAATTATTAAAGTCCATTAGTAAATAAAGACATGGGCCTTTGGGCATGAGAAAATCTGAGATATTTTATTATTTTCGGAATTAATTAATTTTATGGATAAAATAATTCTAGAAAAGTCCAGAATTGAATTTTAAGCCACGAAAAATACTCCGAAGGCTCTGAAAATTCAGGGAAAATTCTCAGAGATATTTTAGAATGAGATGAACCCAAATAAAGTATTTGGAGCTCATGAAAAGATTGATGAAGAGATTAAGGAAAAAGATTAAGCTCATGGAAATTAAAATTTTAAATCCAGAAAATACCAAAAAGTTTTCCGATGAGAAGTAAACGTCGTCCTATGGTATTTTGAAAATAATAGCACTCACCAACATTATGAAAACTTTTAAAACCATAATTTTCTATATTTAAATTAGCAGCAACTTAACTTATCTAATAAATTTATTTAGATATTGAAATCATTTATTTTATTTAGTGTTTTCTAAGCACAACCTAAAATAGAAAATTTTGGGTGTGACACTTTCTTGTCATTTTGAACGCATGCCTCTCACTTAGCTAGTCGGATCTGATGAACCGACTACAAAGCCGAGTAGCTCCACTCAGGCTAAAACTGGTAAGTGAAAGTGCGCCTCGGAGGGGAGCCATTGCTAGTGTCCAAGGACAGGTGTTTAAAAGTCTTGAATGTCCTAGTGGCACGGTAACCCTAAGAGTGCGGCGCTAATCGAGTCCATAATTTTTGAGTTATACCAAAGGTGACCTCATACTCCTCGACGAGGGAAGTATGGATTTGTGTTAGCAATATTTCCCTAGCTGGGTAGTAATTGATTCGAGTCGTTGTCTCTTTCGGATAGTGAGAAACTTGACAGGATTATCTCCATTGTAGTCACACTAAATGAAATAGATGGTTAAGTTGTTGATGATGATGATAACCTGATTAAACCTGATATGGTTACTAATGCTTGTATCTTAATCAAGTGATTTCTCTAGTACAGGTGCTAACCTAGATGACAGGTTTAATAATAATGATAACCTGCTGCTAAAGGATTAAAATGTGCTCTTATATCACTTAAGCCTTTGTGCAAAAATGTTGTCAAGCTAGATCCACTGATAAAGCCTTGATACTCTTTGGTGTCACTTTATTTCTGGTTTATGACAGGTAAGTCTAGCTGACTACATTCTTGTACTCAGAGTTTATTTTCTACTTGTTGCAAGTTGTGATGTATTATGGCTACTACAAGAATTAGATGACTCCTGCCATAGTGGAGTAAGATCATGGGCATGATCCTTCTTAGTTATCTTGTCTATGATGCTTTTATTGGACTTGACCTTGGTACTGGCATGTATTTGAAATAAGGGTGATGTTAGTTTCAAACTACTTTGCTTCCGCTACTTTTGAACTTGAGTTGTAATAACTCTGTTGAACTCTGGTGTATGTTGAACTACTTGTGAAATAGATGTAACATGTGACTTATTATGTTGAATCACTATGATCTTGGCTTGTATGTTCATTGGTTTGAAATCTCTCATGATTTCATTGGACTACCGGAGTTATATGGGTTCCAGTATGACAATTTGATTACTTTGGTGATTATTTTTGTACTTATGCTCTTATAATTTGGGCGGTTCCGTGATAAATATTCCCTAAATACACCCCCGCACCGCCAGCCCCTATTCAATGCCAAACCGCTAGCGTGAAGTGGGGCCAAGTGGCAGGAGGGGGCGCGGCTAGGCCCCTAGCGCGCTCGCGCCTAGGGTGGCCTAGCCTACCTCTCCTTCGCGTGGTGGGCTGCTCTCTGGGTTTGGGCCTCGATGCTGATGTGGGTTGGCCCAGGTTTGATTATCTGGTTGGGCTTCTTCTCTTCTTTTTCCTTTTACGCTTTCCTAATTTGGCACCTTTTTGGTATGAATTCCTTGTACTTGGTGTAGATTCCTACAGAGTGATAATTCTTTCAGTACAAGTGGAATTCAGTCAGTAGCAAAGGTATAGTGTGTAGAAACATGTACTTCTTTCTTTTTTGGACTTATATTGGCGGTATAAATGTGTTGATAAGGACCACCAACAGATAGCACATATAGCCAACCGTGATTAGATATTCACCTATATCTCACAGGTGAAAAGAAATCACCTGACTTCTACCAACTAAGCATGGCTAAGCATATATATTCGATCCTAGACCTACATAGGGTTCAAGGTATATATATCCAGACAAGGAATATATATGCATCAAGTGTTTTCATTCAACTCCTACAACCTAATGCATCAAACATATACAATTCAAATTAATATTTATAAAAACATACGAGACTTAGAATGCTCTGGGGCTTGCCTGGGATCCAACACTAGGTTAGTGTTTGTTAGATGACACTCGCTTGGTAAGAATCTCCCATCCTAGCACTTTCTTAGTCCTTTCATCTTCAGGATAGATCCACCAAACACCGTCTTCAGGTCTAGCTCCAACATCTCATCCTTCACGTGGTTCATCTAACATACCTATAAGAGATGTAAGATACAAGTGCATGAATATGAAGAATGGTAACAAGAGATACATCATTTAAGAGCATTCAAGACAAGCATAACATTATGCAAGACATAGGCACCTAGGGTTATCCAACAAAACATCATGCAACCTATTATAAAGGGGTAGCAAGCATATAAGGCATGGCACACAAGTGAATTTAAGTTCAGATATTGCACACATGCTTTGATCAAGAACTAACCAAACATGTTTAGCCAAAACAAGAGCAAGCTAAAGCAATCACCTAGCACATGTATAGAAATCTGGACAGCAGTACAACGGTCACTTGTTTCAACCATAACTAGAGTTATAAGCATTCAATAAAGGTGATCTTAGACTTTCTGGAAAGCTAATAAAATTATCTATAACTTTGTTATTATCATCTCAAGATGATTCCATAGCTAACAAGGTCAAACAGCATAATAAATACATCTCTGTCTAGACTTAGGACAGAATCTGCCATCCTACTTGGAACAGCTATAACTTAAGATTTAGACCACAAAAGGGTGGTCTTTAATAATTTGGAAAGCTTATGAAAAGCACTACAACTCTTCTAACATCACCAAAAGGTGATACAAAGCTTAGCTAAGCCAAACAACACAATCATTCAGATCTGCACAGAGAGCATGCAAATCTGATAATGAACTTGCCAGGAGCATAACTCCAAAACTATCAGGCCTATGGTCATAAAATTATAGAACAAGCAAGACATGGAAGTTAGCTACAACTTTCGTATTCACCATATTCCTAGAAAACATCATTTGCATTATGAAAAATAATTGCATAACCAAAACTATACATGCAGCCATTTCAGAATATAACAATTTGATGTTTCACTTGTTTTGCTAATCAAAGAGCATACACATATTGTCACTCAAGGCTCAAACCAACAACAAGATAGCTTAGTCACATTCCACTCAAGTTAATGAAATCAAAGGAGCATCAGGTGACTTAATTATATGCATCTACAACAAGCTTTTATTATCCAATTATATAATACCACATATATTAATTATAGGTGATGTTGATAAACATGGAATTTGGAGCTGAGATTTTTATGAGAGAAAGATGATGACCAAACATGATTACTGTACAAATTTTACATGTTCAGGTTTTATAATTTAATTACTATGAAAAAGATAAATTGCTATTGCAAGAAAACAAGTGAGAGCAAGATAAATATAAAGATCAGTGTTTTACATAAACACATGGCCATATTATATGTTATTATGGTAGCACAACATTATACAAAGGTATAGGAATAACATTTTATATTTTTAGACCTTTATAAAAATTATAACTGATTTAAAACCATTTATCAAGCACCAAACAGGTCAAATCAATAACTCACACATAATACATCCAGTAAGTATAAATTTTTTACTAGAGTACACACATAGTATCATTAGCCTACCATAAAAATTTCACAACAATTGGAGCACCAAAACTTTAGATATGAAAATAACAAGCAAAACAAGACAAAATTATCTATTTAACAAGATTAAATCAAAACATTATAAAAATAGTACACAACTAGCATGTTCAATATTTTTCTTATCTAGAGCATGTCATCACAAGATTAACATAACTAGAATTATAATTTTTGTACATCTATAACTCAAGATATGCATCTGTCAATCTTAAGAGGATTTCTAGAAGCACATTACAAGAATAAATAAAAATAGCAAAAACTTTCTATTAACATATATTATATTATAACTCTACTGCATAGATCTACTCACAAGGATTCCAAAAAGTCCTCAGTTGCTATTTTATGATTTTTCTACAATTTAGTATGCATTTTTAAAGTTTTAGCTAAAATAAAAGCATAAAGGAAAAACAACTTTGCATCGGGGTCCCTGAACTTTTCTTAAAATAGATCCTAGCGAATAGGTCCCTATAGGCACTATTAATATGAGTCATGACTTTGCATATCGACCCTCCCCTTTCTTCGAATTGCTACGCGAGATCCTTGATGGGATTTTGGAGCAGAGGAAATTGGGGGCTCGCCGTTTTTGGTGGAGGGAGGTCATGTCAGCAGCGACTGTTTTGTTTCATTTTTGCAGCAGCTTGAAAAAGAAATTGCTACCGATGAGAAGTTGCAGAAGGAGCAAGAGAAGCACGAAGAAGAAAATGCCAGAGATGATGATGTTGGTAACCACCCGTTTTAGTTGGTCTTGAAGTTGGTTTTTTAGTTTTTTAAATTGAGGGGTGAGGCTTTTGCAAGGTTATTTGATATTTGTAAATATTAAACTTAGCAGGATGAAGTGGGTGTTTTGCCATTGCTAATGTATAAGGATAACTTTGTCGTTGAACCTTCGCTGTGGTTGGAGTATGCAACTAATGAGGCGGACCCTACGTTTGATACATTTCTTGAACGTAAGCTGACGTAAGCATTATGTTATGATGCTTTTTTTTGTCATCGTAGTTCTTTTGCTGGTGATGTGTTACTTTTAGATTTTGAATGTAAAAATTTTATTGCTAGGAACAAGAAATCTTATTTGCCATGAATTGTTTACTTCAGCGAAATTTCTCAGGTAGTTTATTTTAACACTGGTTTCTTTTCTTGTGGTGATGGGATGTAAAGTAATTGTGGTGTTTTATATTTTTTCGGTCATCATGTTCGAGTGCTTCACCGAGATGTGTCTCTGAAGATTTTCTATGATATAAAATTGATCAAGTGTTACATAGGGCTGTTGAAGACTTGATTAGTGAAACTACAATTGTTGTTGTTTCGAAAAGTGAATGATTGTAACTTTTGTTGTAAAATTCTATTGATATGTAATAAATTATTTATTTTTTATGGTGGAATTAGTAAGACTTGACTTGGAAGTTTTTTTTGATGAATTTGAAAATCGTCGTCCCCTCAATTTTTCAAAAGTCACGCGTAGACTTCGCTTAGAAATCAAATTCCACCTTAGTGAATTTGAAAACGGTGTCCCCTCACTTTTTGTGAAGGTAACACGTAGACTTCGCTTAGAAGTCAAATTTCACCTTAGTGAATTTAAAAACGTCGTCCCCTCACTTTTTTGTGAAGGCAACGTGTAGACTTTGCCTATAAGTCAAATTTCACCTTAGTGAATTTGAAAACATCGTCCCCTCGATTTTTTTGCGAAGGCAACGCGTGGACTTCACTTAGAAGTCAAATTTCACCTTAGTTGAATTCGAAAACATCATCCCCTCGCTTTTTTTGCGAAGGCAATGCGTGGACTTTGCTTAGAAGTTAAATTTCAGCTTAGTGAATTTGAAAACACCGTCCGCAACACATGGACTTCGCTTAGAAGTCAAATTTCACCTTAGTTGAATTTGAAAACACGGTCCCCTTGCTTTTTTACAAAGGCAACGTGTGGACTTTGCTTAGAAGTCAAATTTCACCTTAGTGAATTTGAAAATGCCGTCCCCTCGCTTTTTGCGAAGGCAACACGTGGACTTCGCTTAGAAGTGAAATTTTACCTTAGTGAATTTAAAAATGCCGTCCCCTTTCTTTTTTGCAAAGGCAACGCGTGGACTTCATGTTTTAGATAGGTTAGCATTCATTTTTGCTTGTTCAAAAAATGATGCTACCTATTTTAGTTTATTTTGGCTGATATTTTAGTATATTTTAGGTATACTCTTCGGCCCCCCTTTTTAATCTTTAGACTTAGATTTAGGGGAATAGTTTCTCATTTATATTTGATGAGAATTTACAACAGAGACTGCCTCATTAAAAAACCACTCACCTTGTGAAGGGCTTCCCCTAAGTGAAAAAAGAGTGCAGCTCGTTTACATTTGAATTGAAATTTTTGGAATGTAAAAGCTAGTTTACTTCTAACATAAAACTTGTAAAAATTGAAATCTAAGGGTAATATCTTCGTAGAGCTTCAATGTTCCACGTGTGGTCAATTTCTTCCCCGTTCATATTAGCCAAGTGAAATGCTCCTAGTTTGTTTGTTCTTGTGATAATATATGGCCCTTCCTATTTTTGTTGAAACTTTCCAATTGTGTCTTCATTTCTTTTTCTTTTCAGAACGAGGTCACCTAGGGACAATTGTCTTGGTCTTACTTTCTTGTTGTACCAATTCTTCGTTTCTTTCTGGTACTTTTTGAGGTTTTGGTTTGCTTTCATCCTTTTTTCTTTGAGTAGATCTTTGCTTATTACTTGCTCTTCTTCTTCAAGTATTTGGATGTTCGTTCTTGGGCCTTGAAATTTTATTTCTTCGGGTGTCATTGCTTCTTCTCCATACAATAACTTGAAGGGTGTAAAGTTTGTTCATCTTGATACTGTTGTATTGTGTGCCCAAATAACTTTTGGTAATTCATCAACCCATTTTCCTTTGGGAAGCCCCACTAGGCATTTTGAAATTCCAGTGCATATGATTCCATTTGCTCTTTCGACGGCACCATTTGAGCGTGGGTGTCTAACTGAGGCAAAGCATAATTGGATTCCCATATTTTGCCAATAGTCTCTGAAATATTGACTATCAAATTGGGTCCCATTGTCTACTGTAATGTGTCTTGGAACTCCAAAATGGCATATGATGTTCTACTATAGAAATTTTTCCATTGTGAACGAACACATATTTGTAACTAGCTTGGCTTCAATCCATTTTATGAAATATTCTGCTACCACAACTACATATTGGAAATTTCCTTGAGCTACAGGTAATTTGCCTATTATGTCGATTCCCCATCTTGCAAGTGGCCAAGTTGGTTCTATTATTTGTAAGTTTATTGATGGAGCTCTTATTTTGTTGGCTGACATTTGGCAATTGTGACAAGATTTAACTATTTCTTTGTTGTCACTTTGTGCTAAAGGCCAATAAAATCCTTGCCAGAATGCTTTTCCTGTCATGGCTCTTGCCCCTGGATGTGTGCCACAGATCTCCTCATGAATTTCTAATAGTAATTTTTTCCTTTATAACACCCAAATTTTAGAGTTAACAAATTTTAAATAATTTAGATAACAATTAATGAGAAGTTAAAAATTTTAAAAAAAATATTTGGTGTTGCATTCATGCTGTTGCATTTATTTTATTTTGTGGTGTGGTTATATTGGTTTTGTTTTATTTGATTTGGTTTAGAAAAATTTGATTTGAAAATGTGTTTGGAAAATTTGAAAAGAAAAGAAACAAAAGAAAAAAAAGAGAAAACAACTTACCTACTTACCTGGCAGCCGCCGGCCCGCTTACCTCTCCGCCTGGGCCGCACGGTGGGCCGCTGTTTTCCTTCTCCGCGCCAGCGCCGCGCCTGCTGCGTGGGCCGCCCAGCCGCGCCTTCTCTCCTTGTTTCGCTGACAGGTGGGGCCCGGACGTCGGTCTTCTTCTACCTCTCGTATTCGTTCCGGACTCCAAACCGAACACGACCATGTCGGTCGGTTCCGAGATTTCCGGGACTTCCTAACCGTATACGGCAACTTGGGGTTACAAATAGGAAGTTGTGACCCTCTATTTCTCGTTTTCCATCTAAAACCCGAGCTTCATCACGTGATTTTGAGCATAGGAGGTCGGAACCCTAGGCTCTTTCGGTTGGTCGCCGGTGGAGCTTGTGGGTAGGTTCGGGCTCTTTTTCTTCGCATTGGTGAGTTCGCTGTCTCCTCCTCTTTCTTCCCGTGCTCTCCTTTTGTGTTGAGACGCTTTGAATCACGGTTTTGGTGAGCTCCGGTGAACTGGTAATGGCGCCGCCGCCCTATCCTAGTCGCATCCCGATTATGCGCTATCGTAGCCTTCCTAAACTATGTAGACAAGTTCGGGGGGATCTTCTCTTTTGAATGGTGTCAGTTGGGGGATGTTTGGTGGTCGGGAACGACGAGGCCGAACTTTTCCGGCGAGTTCATGGCGGCGGCCATGGTGACCGTCGGCCGGAGATGTGGTTGATGGCCGGCGTCGTCTTTCTCTCTCTCCTAGAATGAATGGTGATTGTCCGATCTTGCGTCAACGGTCAAGATTAGAAGATACCCCTTCGCGGGGTAGATTTATTAAAGAGCCCCTGGATTTCTTCATAATAGAACCCGCAGTCCTTAGCGTATTGTCTGAAATACGTTTTCGTGTTTTGAAAGCGTATTCTCTCCCGGATAAGTCAAAAATACGTTTTCGGATATTTACAGTTTTGCCACTAAACTTGTTTTGGTCATAAAATCTTCGTTTTAACTCCGATTTGATCCGTTCAAGTTGCGTTAGGTTCGTATTTGCGAGCTCTACATGTTAGTGTAGTTGTACAGTTAGTTTTGATAATTTATTTTTCGAGGTTATAATTAAGAATTTATTTATCTATAGGAAATCTTAGAAAATTCATAACTTTCACGTTTTAACTCCGAATTTGGTGATCTTTGCGTCTGTGTGATCGTAGAAACGTGTAGAAGAGTTTTATAAGTTTTTATTACTGTTTTGTTACTGTTGGTGTACTGTTCTAATTATATCTCTTTGTTTGCTTCGTGTATGTTTGATTGGATGCATGTGTGTTGTTGATTGATGATCGAATATAGAAGGTGAGCAGTATCTGGACGATTCGGAGTATTACTTTGAGCCAAGTCAGCAGTATCACTTGGAAAGCTCTGATCAAGGCAAGTATAACACAGGACTATCCTTGTTACCTATACATTGAATTGTCATACATATGCATGTGCTTACCTTGACAACCTTAGAGATTATAACTTGGTGATTGTTATCTTGATTCCTTGTCAACCTTGGGAATGCATATGGGTAGCTACTGCTAGTGCTTAAACTAAGAACAATGATCTTGTAATTTGATTAATGGATTAAGCAATCAACTATTAAGATGATTTTATTATTGTTAAAAGGGGGCTAGAGCTTGTGTATTATTTTGATGCTCTGGTTTCTCTCCATAAGGACTTATCTGTAAGTGATAACCGGGATATACAGTACAGCTGTGAGGGCTATATGGCTCTGGCTTTAGTTGTTCAAGAGACCTTTTCTAGCTTGTTAGAGGTTACCTTAAATGGCGTAAGAATGGCTTGCCATGTTGGGTGTAGTCCGAGCCCCTGGCCTAGTGTGTATAGGCTGCGGTTGTTGTGCCACAGGGAAGGGGGGTTCTACATCTGCCTGCCGAGTGAAATCTAATGGCCCTAACTTGTTAGACGAACTTTTGAGTGGCTTTATATGGTTCTCGGGTGTTTGGGCTTGATCTCCCCACTCATTTGGAAATCATGACTTACAGTGAAAGTGTACACCTCTGCGCAGAGTTAAAAACTGGTATACTAGCCGTGCTCACGGATACGAGCGGCCTTGGGGATTCTTATGGAATAGTTGATCATAACTGTTATATCATGCTTAATTATTGTTGGTTATTATTATGCTCATGTTAATGCTATTCATTATCCTTATTACAATTGATCATTGGTTCTTTAATGGGAAGTGGTTTATCTTGATGCTACTCAATTGCTAATGTATGATTAAAAAGCTAAACGCAGTTAAACAGTGTCTAGCCTTTTTGAGCCTCATGAACCCTGTGTTATATTTGTGGAGTTCGACATGAACTCACCCTTGCTATTTCCACCATAACAGATGAAGAAAATGAGGAAGATTATCGGAATGAGTACTAGTCTTGGTGTCAACCAGTCAACCGTGTCCCTGTGTGGAGTTTCCGCTGAAGAATTACTATTAGTTATTATTACCTAACGTTCAAGACTATGTCTTAAATACTTATTCGTTATGTAATAAGCACTGTGATGATACTTTGTAATTTGTCAACTTATGTGTGCGACTGTTTCCTAGGGCGCACGTGAGTCTTTTATGCATCCTATTTTTGTCCTTAAAAATGGGTGTGACAGATTGGTATCAGAGCCGTGTTGACTGTAGGACGCAAGCCTAGTTAGAATTGTCGTTAATAGCATCCATACTCCATTTAATTCATGCTTCCTCTTTTCACCTTGTTAATTACTAAAGTTTTATGCTTCCTCTACTTTATTCTATTGCGAAAATACACTGATTCTATCTAATCTATGTCTAAATTTTATAGATGCCTCCTCATCCCCGTTTGTCAGCTGCACAGTACGTTGCCCGTTTCAAACCTCAGGAGCTGTATGAAGATGGTGATCAAGAGCTATCTGATGCTGAATCAAGAATTGGTGATACACCAATGGAGGATGTAGTTATGGGGTGGACTACGAAGTTTCATATCATGGTTCCTAAAGCTGATGCTTTCTTCCATGACATGTTGACAAGAACCTTGGACAACTACTACTACGACTGGGAAGCTACGTTGGAGTATCGTAGTGCAGAGTATAGTCATCCATGGATGGATTCCTATTGGGAAACTGAGTTATGGGTTAAGAAAAGGGATCTTACCACTAAGGAGCCTAAGGTGGAGTCAAAGTTCATTACCAGAGTGAGCCGGGCAACTGTGGAGATAAGCATGGAGGATGTCGCTTTCAATGCATTTGTTTACTACCATGGTCTACGCTCGGACAAGACGTTAAAGGGTGCACTCCGGCATTTTCCTTGTTTCTTACATGACAAGGGTATTTGGACCGTGCCGCCTGCAGATGATTCCTCCTTGACTTTACAAGCTACGGTGGGATTAGCTCGTGAATTGGCTCTCCATGAGGTGGATTTGAAGGATGAGTTGCTGAAGGAAAAAGAACTTAAGGAGCAAGCTTATAAGGAGATTGACCAATTAAGGGCGGAGTTAGGTCGTCCCAAGATTTATGAGAAGCTTAATTAGGCAATAGGAAAAATCCCTATGTAATAGGAACGATAGTAGTTGCGAGTTAACTTTAAGTTTGGATTGTTTTAAGAGTCAGTTTGTGGTGTGAACAATTGTGTGATTGATGGATTGTTATTATGATAATGTGTGATTTGGATCTTTGTAATGTGTGCTGGAGTTTTGTAGACATGCCTACAAGTTCCATGGTTAAGAATATTAAGTTTGATCAAAATATATTAGTTGAATATGAGGTTAACTTAGTTCTGTCCTTTGCTGATTTTTGGATCAGTCTGGGATGTTTTAAAAATAACTTAAAATTCGTTCATGAGAAATTTAAGAAACTTTACTGGGAATAATTAGACTTCTATATCTTTCCAACCCCATAAGAATCACTTTAATATCTATTATGAGCTAAGAGATATACCTGTTCCAAGTTGGAGTAACTGCACAGTCTGGAATTCTGAAACAGTTTCGGTTAAGTTCAGTTTTTGGCTAATTTATTGACAGAATCATGTCACACCCATTTTTAAGGACAAAAATAGGATGTATAAAAGACTCATGTGCACCCCAGGAAACAGTCGCACACATAAGTTGACAAATTACAAAGTATCATCACAGTGCTTATTACATAACGAATAAGTATTTAAGACATAGTCTTGAACGATAGATAATAATAACTAATAGTAATTCTTCAGCGGAAACTCCACACAGGGACACGGTTGACTGGTTGACACCAAGACTAGTACTCATTCCGATAATCTTCCTCATTATCTTCATCTGTTATGGTGGAAATAGCAAGGGTGAGTCCATGTCGAACTCAACAAATATAACACAGGGTTCATGAGGCTCAAATGGCTAGACACTGTTTAACTGCGGTTAGCTTTTAATCTTATAACTTTCATTTGAGTAGCATCGAGATAAACCACTTCCCATTAAAGAACCAATGATCAATTGCAATAATGATAACGAATAACATTAACAAGAGCATAATAATAACAACAGTAATTAAACATGATATAACAATGGTGATCATCTATCTGTAAATGTTCCAAGGCCGCTCGTATCCGTGAGCACGGCTAGTATACCAGTTTTTAACTCTGCGCAGAGGTGTACACTTTCACTGTAAGTCATGATTTCCAAATGAGTGGGGAGATCAAGCCCAAACACCCGAGAACCATATAAAGCCACTCAAAAGTTCGTCTAACAAGTTAGGGCCATTAGATTTCACTCGGCAGGCAGATGTAGAACCCCCCTTCCCTGTGGCACAACAACCGCAGCCTATACACACTAGGCCAGGGGCTCGGACTACACCCAACAAGGCAAGCCATTCTTACGCCATTTAAGGTAACCTCTAACAAGCTAGAAAAGGTCTCTTGAACAACTAAAGCCAGAGCCATATAGCCCTCACAGCTGTACTGTATATCCCGGTTATCACTTACAGATAAGTCCTTATGGAGAGAAACCAGAGCATCAAAATAATACACAAGCTCTAGCCCCCTTTCAACAATAATTAAATCATCTTAATAGTTGATTGCTTAATCCATTAATCAAATTACAAGATCATTGTTCTTAGTTTAAGCACTAGCAATAGCTACCCATATGCATTCCCAAGGTTGACAAGGAATCAAGATAATAATCACTAAGTTATAATCTCTAAGGTTGTCAAGGTAAGCACATGCATATGTATGATAATTCAATGTATAGGTGACAAGGATAGTCCTGTGTTATACTTGCCTTGATCAAAGCTCTCCAAGTGATACTGCTGACTTGGCTCAAAGTAATACTCCGAATCGTCCAAATACTGCTCACCTTCTATATTCGATCATCAATCAACAACACACATGCATCCAATCAAACATACACGAAGCAAACAAAGAGATATAATTAGAACAGTACACCAACAGTAACAAAACAGTAATAAAAGCTTATAAAACTCTTCTACACGTTCCTACGATCACACAGACGCAAAGATCACCAAAATCGGAGTTAAAACGTAAAAGTTATGAATTTTCTAAGATTTCCTATAGATAAATAAATACTTAATTATAAACTCGAAAAATAAATTATCAAAACTAACTGTAAAACTATACTAACATGTAGAGTTCGCAAATACGAACCTAACGCAATTTGAACGGATCAAATCGGAGTTAAAACGAAGATTTTATGACTAAAACAATTCCAGTGGCAAAACTGTAAATTGCTGAAAACGTATTTTTGATTTAACCGGATGAAAATACGTTTTCAAAATACAAAAGCGTAACCTCCTGGAATGCGCCAAGGACCGCGGGTTGTTTACTAAAAACCACAGGGTCTCTTTAGAAAGTTTACCCGCGAAGGGGTATCTTCTAATCTGGGCCATCGATCTCGAATCGGACGGTTCGGGTTCATCTGCAAGTCTACAGTATAGAATCCAGTCATCTTCTCCATCACCGACCGCCGGCCGCCATGCCCGCCATGGCCGCCTCGCCGGAGAGTTTCGGCCCCGCCGTTCCCGACCGCCAAACAAACCGCAACTAGGTCCAATCGAGAGAGGAGGGCAACCCGCACCCATCTACGCGGTTTTGGAGAACTACAACCGCACGAGGAAAGAACGCGGCAAGAAGAGAACGGCGATCTCCATTGCCGGTTCACCCGAGCTCGCTAAACCGTAATCCAAAGCATCTCAACCCAAAAGAATAGCACGGGGAGGAAGAGAAGGAGATGACGAACTCACCAACGCGAAGAAATCGAGCCCGCACCGTCCCGCAAGACCCACCGACGACCAACCGTACCCGACGAACTCCTAAACCCTAAAAACCCCGATTTCTTATGGCAACCCTAACGTTTTAGTTGAAAAACGGAAACTAGAAGATCCTCTCTTCCTATTTATAGCCTCAAGTGACCGTATAAGGATAGGAGATCCCGGATTTGCGAGTCGGTTGTTGCGTCCACCTCCGGTTCGAAGTCCGGCTTGAACACGGGAGGAGGAAGAAGCTTATGACATGCGGACCCCACCGGACAGCGACTCAGAGAGAGAGGAAGGCGCAGCTGCCGGACCCTGGGCCGAGCTGGGCCATGACACCGAGTTGGGCCGCGTCTATGATGCCGCCGATCGGCCCACCAAGCTAAGAAGAGGAGCGGGCCGCATAGCAGGCTTCCAGGCCGCCAGATAGGTAAGCTTCTCCTTTTTCTCTTTTTTTTTATTTACTTGTTTCCAAAAATATTTCAAATACATTCTACTCCAAAATAAAATAAAATAAAATAAAACAAATACAGCACCACACAATAAAATATATGCAACAGCATGAATGCAACACAAAATTTATTTTATTATTATTTTAAATTGGACATTATTTGTTATCTAAATCATTTCAATTTTTGTTATCTCTAAAATTTGGGTGTTACAAATTCTACCCCCCTTAAAAGAATCTCGTCCTCGAGATTGAACTGCTTACTCAAACAACTGCGGATATGATTTTCTCAATTCATCCTCTCTTTCCCAAGTTGCCTCTGCCTCTGAATATCGATTCCACTGCACTTTACACATCTTAATAACCCGACTTCGAGTAACTCTCTCAGCAGTTTCTAAAATCTTGATCGGAAACTCTTCATATGTAAGATCTTCCTTAACAGTCAACTCTTCTAAAGGTATCTGCTCCTCAGGCACACGCAAACACTTCTTAAGTTGTGAAACATGGAACACATCATGCACCCCAGATAAATTCTCAGGCAACTCTAATTGGTAAGCAACTTCCCCACGTCTAGCAATAACTTTAAATGGTCCAACATACCTTGGTGCTAGTTTACCTTTCATGTTAAACCTCTTCACACTTTTCATAGGTGACACCTTCAAATAAACATAATCACCTACCTCAAAAACTAAATCTCTTCTTCTATTGTCAGCATAACTCTTCTGACGAGACTGTGCTACTCTCAAATTCTCACGAATCACTCGCACTTGATCTTCTGCGTTTCTAAGAACATCTGTACCAAACACCTGAGATTCACCTGTCTGATCCCAAAACAATGGAGTTCTACACTTACGTCCATACAAAGCTTCAAACGGTGCCATCTTAAGACTCTGTTGATAACTATTATTGTAAGAAAATTCTGCATAAGGCAAACTCTTATCCCAACTAGTTCCATATTGCAATGCACAAGCTCTCAACATATCCTCTAATACCTGGTTGGTCCTTTCAGTCTGTCCATCTGTCTGTGGATGATATGCTGTACTAAAATTCAATTTTGTTCCCAGTGATTCATGCACAGCTTTCCAAAAATGCGATGTAAACTGCGATCCTCGATCAGATACAATCTTCTTTGGTACTCCATGCAAACAGACTATTCTCTCCATATACAACTCCGCCAATTTTGGTCCATGGTAAGTAGTCTTTACTGGTATAAAATGAGCAACTTTAGTTAACCGATCTACTATCACCCAAATAGAGTCATAACCTTTCTGAGTACGAGGTAACCCTACTATAAAATCCATACCAACTTCCTCCCACTTCCATTCAGGAATCTTCATTGGTTGTAACAATCCAGCAGGTCTCTGATGCTCTGCTTTCACCCTCTGACAAGTATCACACAAAGCCACATACTCAGCCACATCTCGCTTTAATCCAACCCACCAATATTTCTGTTTCAGATCCAAATACATCTTAGTACTACCAGGATGAATAGAATAAGCTGACTCATGAGCTTCGCGAAGAATTGCTTGTCTAACAGTTTGATCCTCAGGTACACACAGCCTCTTTCCGAACCACAAAATTCCATTATCATCCATTCGAAAGCCTGGTGACTTACCAATCACTATATCTTCCGCTATCTTCTTTAGTTTCTCATCCTTCAACTGGCCCTTGTAAATTTCTTGCTCTAAGGTAGGCTCTATCACTAATTCCATTGTATTAGTAACAATTCCCAAATTCAAATATTCAAATTCAGCACATAACTCACTAGTCATAGTCAATGTCTGTATCTCATTAACATAGCTTTTCCTACTAAGAGCATCAGCTACTACATTAGCCTTACCAGGATGATAGTGTATCTCAATATCATAATCCTTAATCAACTCCAACCATCTGCGTTGCCTCAAATTCAGATCTGACTGAGTAAAAATATACTTCAAACTCTTATGATCAGTGTATATATCACTCTTATGTCCAATCAAATAATGTCTCCAAATCTTTAAAGCATGAACTACAGCTGCTAACTCCAAATCATGTGTAGGATAATTCAACTCATGCTTTCTTAACTGCCTGGATGCATAAGCCACAACTCTGCCTTCTTGCATAAGAACACATCCCAAACCTTGACGAGAAGCATCACAATAAATAGAAAACTTCTTACCCAAATCTGGCAAAACCAAAACAGGCGTTGTAGTCAACCTCTTTTTCAACTCCTCAAAACTAGCTTGACATTTATCTGACCACACAAACTTGGCATTCTTCTCTAACAGAGATGTCATAGGTTTAGCAAGTTTAGAAAACCCTTCAATGAACCGTCTGTAATATCCAGCTAATCCCAAGAAACTACGAATCTCACTAACATCAATAGGTGGTTTCCAATTTAATACATCCTTTACTTTACCTGGATCCACTGATATCCCTCCATTAGAAACAATATGACCAAGGAAAGAAACTTCCTTCAACCAAAACTCACATTTACTTCGCTTCGCATACAGTTTATGCTCTCTAAGTTTCTGCAATACCAACCTCAAATGTTCAGCATGCTCTACCTCTGTCTTGGAAAATACCAGTATATCATCAATAAACACTACCACAAACTTATCCAAATATTCCATGAACACCTTATTCATCATGTACATAAAGTATGCAGGTGCATTGGTCAATCCAAATGACATAACAGTATACTCATACAATCCATACCTTGTAGTAAAAGCTGTCTTTGGAATATCAGAAACACGAATCTTCAACTGATGATATCCAGAACGTAAATCAATCTTAGAGAACACACAAGCACCTCTCAACTGATCAAACAAGTCATCAATCCTGGGCAAAGGATACTTATTCTTGATAGTTACCTCATTTAGTGATCTATAATCAACACACATCCTCTGACCACCATCTTTCTTATCAACAAAAATAACTGGTGCTCCCCAAGGTGATGAACTAGGTCTAATAAAACCTTTATCTTGTAATTCTTTAATTTGTTTCTTAAGTTCTTCTAATTCATCTACTCCCATCCTATATGGTCGTTTGGCTATAGGTGCAGTTCCAGGTAATAATTCAATAAGAAATTCAATGTCTCGGTCAGGTGGCATACCTGGCAATTCATCAGGGAAAACATCCGGAAATTCCTCAATCACTGAATTCTCTATAATAGTATCTTCAAGCTGATTCACCACAGCGGTTGGTTGCTTCTGCACTGCTACATTCACATTGATTTTATCTCCATTAGGTGCAGTCACAACTACCACTTTTTGCTGACACTGAATCTCTGCCTGATTTTGCTTCATCCAGTCCATACCCAATATCACATCAATACCAGATGTCCTCAACACTATAGGAGTTATCTTAAACTCTACCCCTCTTAATACCATACTAATTGGAAGACAACGATTACTGGTTTGCATGGTACCTCCAGGTGAATTTACTAAGAGAGATTCTTTCATAGCTAACATGGGTATACTATGCATTTTAACAAAAATGTTGGATATGAATGTATGAGATGCTCCAGAGTCAAAAAGAACAGTTGCAGGAATGGAATGTACATTGAACGTACCAATCATAACTTCTGGTGCATCATGAACTGTATCAGAAGACACATGATTCACCCTTCCAGTACCAGATTGCTTCTGGTTGCTCTTCTGGCTCTGAGGAGTCTGCTGATTCTGCTTCTCAGGACAATGGTAAGACATATGCCCCTCTTTACCACAGGCAAAACATCTAGTAGGAGTGCTGGGAGCACTATTCTTCATGGGAGTAACATTGGAATTTCCAGTGCGAGGAGTCTGTTGCCCAGTCTGCTGATACTGTTGACGCTGTGGATATGATGAACGCTGTTGTGACTGATTGTTTTGCCAATTTTGGGACCACCTCTGATTTGAATTGCGATTCCACTGGCTAACCGGTCCCTGAAACTTCTGATGAAAGCCATGCTGAGAATTTGTGCGTTGACGGTTGTTGCTTCCTGAGCCTTGCACCTTCATCTTCCTCTTTCTATCCATCTCCCTACGCTCATTATCCAGCACAATCGCTTTGTTCACCAGCTCTTGAAAACTAGCATAGTTATTCCCCTTCAGCTGCAAGCGAAGATCATAATATATTCCCTTCAAGAAAAGACGCTGCTTGTCTGCATCTTCCCTAACTTCATTGGGAGCATAGCGAGCCAACTGGGTAAACCTGTCATGATATTCACTCACACTCATCTGTCCCATCCTAAGGTTTCTGAATTCTTCCTGCTTCAGCTCAATTATACCTTCAGGAATATGACGAGCTCGAAAATCTCTAACAAACTCATTCCAAGTGATAGGAGGAGCATTGTCAGGGCGTGCAGCCTGGTACGACTCCCACCAAGTCTGAGCTGTCCCTTGTAACTGACCAGATGCATACAACACCTTTTCCATATCATTGCATTGAGCTATATTCAGCTGTTTCTCCACTGCCCTTACCCAATCATCTGCTTCTAAAGGATCAGCAGCATGAGAAAACACTGGAGGGCGTCCCTTCAAAAATTCTCCACGCTTATCCCTTACTTGCACAGGCGGTGGTCCTCCTGCAGCGGGATTGTTCTGCATGTGCTGCATAAACATCTGCATCATCTGGTTCTGAGTTTGCATAAGTTCCTCCATAGTAATGGGTATGTTAGCACCTCCACGACCTCTGCCACGACCTCTGCCTGACATCTGTTTCCAAAACACAGAAGATGGAATTCAGTACAATCCGAGATGATGTATACAATAGATAAACAAAATCTGATTTTCTGGGCGAACTCCAATTTCAGCAACTCAGTAAAACTGTCATATCTCGAGCTACAGATGTCCAAATCAGATGATCTTTACATGGTTGGAAAGCTTATAAAATTATCTACAACTCGTATTCACAACACTTTTTCTGATTCTGTCAATAAATTGGTCAAAAACTGAACTTAACAGAAACTGTTCCAGATTTCCAGACTGTGCAGTAACTCCAACTTGAAACAGGTATATCTCTTAACTCATAATAGATATTAAGGTGATTCTTGTGGGATTGGAAAGATATAGAAGTCTAATTATTCCCAGTAAAATTTCTTAAATTTCTCATGAACGGATTTTAAGTTATTTCTAAAACATCCCAGACTGATCCAAAAATCAGCAAAGGACAGAACTAAATTAACCTCATATTCAACTAATATATTTTGATCAAACTTAATATTCTTAACCATGGAACTTGTAGGCATGTCCACAAAACTCCAGCACACATTACAAAGATCCAAATCACACATTATCATAATAACAATCCATCAATCACACAATTGTTCACACCACAAACTGACTCTTAAAACAATCCAAACTTAAAGTTAACTCGCAACTACTAAAGTTCCTATTACATAGGGATTTTTCCTATTGCCTAATTAAGCTTCTCATAAATCTTGGGACGACCTAACTCCGCCCTTAATTGGTCAATCTCCTTATAAGCTTGCTCCTTAAGTTCTTTTTCCTTCAGCAACTCATCCTTCAAATCCACCTCATGGAGAGCCAATTCACGAGCTAATCCCACCGTAGCTTGTAAAGTCAAGGAGGAATCATCTGCAGGCGGCACGGTCCAAATACCCTTGTCATGTAAGAAACAAGGAAAATGCCGGAGTGCACCCTTTAACGTCTTGTCCGAGCGTAGACCATGGTAGTAAACAAATGCATTGAAAGCGACATCCTCCATGCTTATCTCCACAGTTGCCCGGCTCACTCTGGTAATGAACTTTGACTCCACCTTAGGCTCCTTAGTGGTAGGATCCCTTTTCTTAACCCATAACTCAGTTTCCCAATAGGAATCCATCCATGGATGACTATACTCTGCACTACGATACTCCAACGTAGCTTCCCAGTCGTAGTAGTAGTTGTCCAAGGTTCTTGTCAACATGTCATGAAAGAAAGCATCAGCTTTAGGAACCATGATATGAAACTTCGTAGTCCATCCCATAACTACATTCTCCATTGGTGTATCACCAACTCTTGATTCAGCATCAGATAGCTCTTGCTCACCATCTTCATACGGCTCATGAGGTTCGAAACGGGCAACGTACTGTGCAGCTGACAAACGGGGATGAGGAGGCATCTATAAAATTTTAGACATAGATTAGATAGAATCAATGTATTTTCGCAATAGAATACAGTAGAGGAAGCATACAACTTTAGTAATTAACAAGGTGAAAAGAGGAAGCATGAATTAAGTGAAGTATGGATGCTATTAACGACCATTCTAACTAGGCTCGCGTCCTACAGTCAACACGGCTCTGATACCAATCTGTCACACCCATTTTTAAGGACAAAAATAGGATGTATAAAAGACTCATGTGCACCCCAGGAAACAGTCGCACACATAAGTTGACAAATTACAAAGTATCATCACAGTGCTTATTACATAACGAATAAGTATTTAAGACATAGTCTTGAACGATAGATAATAATAACTAATAGTAATTCTTCAGCGGAAACTCCACACAGGGACACGGTTGACTGGTTGACACCAAGACTAGTACTCATTCCGATAATCTTCCTCATATCTTCATCTGTTATGGTGGAAATAGCAAGGGTGAGTCCATGTCGAACTCAACAAATATAACACAGGGTTCATGAGGCTCAAAAAGGCTAGACACTGTTTAACTGCGTTTAGCTTTTAATCTTATATTAGCAATTGAGTAGCATCGAGATAAACCACTTCCCATTAAAGAACCAATGATCAATTGTAATAAGGATAATGAATAGCATTAACATGAGCATAATAATAATCAACAATAATTAAGCATGATATAACAATGGTGATCACCTATTCCATAAATGTTCCAAGGCGCTCGTATCCGTGAGCACGGCTAGTATACCAGTTTTTAACTCTGCGCAGAGGTGTACACTTTCACTGTAAGTCATGATTTCCAAATGAGTGGGGAGATCAAGCCCAAAACCCCGAGAACCATATAAAGCCACTCAAAAGTTCGTCTAACAAGTTAGGGCCATTAGATTCACTCGGCAGGCAGATGTAGAACCCCCCTTCCCTGTGGCACAACAACCGCAGCCTATACACACTAGGCCAGGGGCTCGGACTACACCCAACAAGGCAAGCCATTCTTACGCCATTTAAGGTAACCTCTAACAAGCTAGAAAAGGTCTCTTGAACAACTAAAGCCAGAGCCATATAGCCCTCACAGCTGTACTGTATATCCCGGTTATCACTTACAGATAAGTCCTTATGGAGAGAAACCAGAGCATCAAAATAATAACACAGCTCTAGCCCCCTTTCAACAATAAATTACATCATTCTTAATAGTTGATGCTTTAATCATTTAATCAAATTACAAGATCATGTTCTTAGTTTAAGCACTAGCAATAGCTACCCATAT